>JABMCL010003627.1:455000-522500 GCA_018857735.1 Alviniconcha marisindica
AACACACAGTGTAGTACACTGAATTTCATGATGATCAAACTAATCACCTGAGGAGACTTGCAACTGGACAGGTCATGCACCAGGATGATGCCTGTAGCACAACAGGACAACACACAGTGTAGTACACTGAATTTCATGATGATCAAACTAATCAAAGAACACATGAGGAGACTTGCAGCTGGACAGGTCAAGCACCAGGATGATGCCCGAAGCACAACAGGACAACACACAGTGTATTACAGTGAATTCCCTGATGACCAAAGACCACCTGATCAGAGATAAGCCACCTTTTATAACCTGTTATTCTGAAACCTTTACCTTCATAATTATTCCCATGTAAACAGCCCTCTGAGAAGAGAAACCAAAACTGAAGCACCAGCAAAAATGTTCAACACCCTCAAGAACTCCAGGCATTCTGATTGGCTCTTGCATCACCATAATTCTATGCAGAACCTCTGGGAGGTTAGGAACATTTATTCTGAAACTTTTACCTCTATATTTCCATGTAAATGGTCCCTTGACCATGGCACCACCTATCTGTTCAGACCACCTCTGCTTATTAGACTGGTCTTGCTCCTACTAGCAGAGGGGTTCCACTGTATTTAGTTACATAATTATGATGGTAGTAGGCACCACTGCTTGTGTCCAGCAAATGTTTAATGTGAAGCAAAAAAGTAAATGCTGGAGACTGACACTAAGTCACACACTGGGCTAACAGACAGCACTGCCAGTTAGGCTTGAAATGTCCCACCTTATACCTTGCACACTATCATACATGTGGAGAGAGTGCTACTTTACTGGCAGCACAATTATGCATGGGTGCATAGATATGGGCATGCTGGAAGTCTAACATCTGACAAATTCAGCTGTGTTCTAGAATGCAAATGCTGGAAGATTTTTTTCTTCTTCTAAGCCATTGAGACAATTCAAATCCCAACACCATCTAATTAGAACAGTGAAACAAGAGGGTATTTTTCTGTTTTTAAAATAACTAGAGCTTGAGCTGTCTAACTTCATTCTATGCAGACAATGCACAAGTCACATCTTTTGTTTGATGCTGGATTTTTCCTCTCCATAGTACAGGTATTGCACTCCACATACATCCCTACACATAATATTATACATTATAATTATATCAACTGAAAAACTCTGAGAGCTGCAATTTTCCAAGACAAAAGTGTAAAAAATAAACAAGTCATTCATGATCTTTATAAATTATAGTCTCAGATTGCACTGAACTGACCATGGACTTGGTGGTAAAATATGGAGCGACTGTTTCGGTGACTGGACGAGCCTCCAATGTCCCATAATTCCAGAAAGTAGTCCTTCTCTGATGGTGTTCCTGCTCGAAATTCGTGAAACTGTAAAAATGATCATTACACAAACTGTAAATGATTGATCACAGAACAAACATACAACTACAAGCATGAACAAGTAAGTAACTTGGTGTTTTACGCCCAGTTGACCATTGTGGTTATATCAGGGTGAAAGTAAGAGGCCATAATTATATGCAACAACAGCAACAAACCCAATGAAACAACTGAAAATCTCATTTATTGCAAAAGTACAGTGAAAATGTGGCATAAAAAAGTGTGTCACTAATTCTATGCACACACACACACACACACACACACACACACACACACACACACACACACACACACACACACACACACTCACACACACACAAACAAACAAAAAACACAACAGCAAGTTAATGCCTGTACACATTTACATATGTATATGACTTAGTGCCAAAAGGTGCGCAAGAAAAGAGGACAGAGGTACTAGAAAATAAAGTTGACAGGATGTGAGTGAGTAATGCATTTTGGGAATGAACACATGTGAAGTCATCCACCAGTGAAGGGAGAAGGCAGTGCTGCTCTTCGTTCCTGAGAAATTTGACTTTCAGTGTGATTTGTGACAAGATGTTGAACATTACACATTACAACAAACCCACATCACTGTGCTGCTAATCATGCAGTTAACTGTGAAAACCCAACTGATCTTACAAGATGTGATCCACATGAGTATTACCAAGTAAACTGTTGTTGTTCTGTGTCACACAGAACAGCATGCTATGCATAGTTTGTTGCAATTCATAACGTTCAACATACAGCCAATCTTGAACATTTTAAAATGAATAAAAAGCAACACATTTTGAAACATAAACAGTTATTCTTTAATAGAACAATATGTGACAAGGAAGATTTGACGATTTTTTCCCTCAAATTTAAGCTTTCTTGACATAAACAGCAAATGATGTAAGAAATATGTCGTACATTACTATTTCAACAAGATGTACAATGCTGTTTGTTTCTTGATGAAAATGATAAATCATTAACTTTTTATTACAAAATTAATGCAGCAAAAACTGTTCACATGGAAATAGTTATATGTCTTTATACTCATAAAGACAATAACTATTTCCATGTGAACAGTTTTTGCTGCATTAATTTTGTTGTAGTGGATAGCTAATGTTAATGAGATGACATGGTACTTTGTTTTTCATAACAAAATAAATAATACTTATTATTTAACAAACAAGTAAGTGTTTTGTAAGAGAAAATGGAGCAAGTAAGAGTGAGTGCAACTTTTGCTGCTTTTGGATGTCACAGGAAAACACACACACAACCTGTCATCTATGCGTTTCTTGGTCATGTTGACTCGGATGCCTAGGACAAAAATAGTTGAACAGTTAACTTAAAAGTGAAAGATTTAATAATAATAAATAGAAAAAATCGTAATAAATATTACTAAAAAAAAAATCACAGCCAAAGAATAATGCTATTAAGATCGACACCTTACATTTTTAGAATTCTGGAAGGCAGACAGGCATGGTCACTATAATTATGTCGAACGTTATTATTTCCACAGCTCGTGTTGTAATCGTAATGTTCAACATCTAACTTGACGACTTTAACCTGCGTAAATTCGAATTGTCTACCATATATGATGATTTGTTTGAAGATGTAGTTTGTAAACAAAATGAACTGTGTTAAGCGCAAGCAAAAAATGTAAAGAGTACGATCAGAATATACTGTTTATAACCAATCTGCTGTCACACATTACGATTTCAACACGCACTCATGTTGTAAGAAACTCGGTGAAAACAAATTTTCGAAAGCATTTGAACAAACTTTAGATCGACAGCAACAAAAACTCACTTCCGATACTTTTAAAAGATTCGGCATATACCAATATAAATATCATCATATAACCGGAAGATTTGACTAAATCTCTGATGAACGTTTAAATAAAGTTGAACGTTACGGTCTTCAAAAATATTACCACACACCTTTCGCATATCAGAACGTCTCTTCCATGCGGCCATGTGCTAAAAGCAAATGACCCGGATGTATAACATGGCTGACCAGAAGTAGTGCAAAAGCACAAAAACTTATTTTTTTTCCTTTTGCTTGTTTAATCTAATACGTTGTTGAACGTTATTTATTGCAACAATTTTATGAAGAATAGCAAAATATATTTTAAAGACTACCCAGACATTTGGCAGTAAAATAAAACATTGGCGCCTGATGCAGTGACGTACCACAGTGACTGGAGTAAAGTTTTGACGAAAGAGAAAGTCCATTCTTCACTAGATTGTCTGCGGATGCTGGTCATGAAACATTTCAACACACATAACGTTCGACCGAGGGATATTTCGGAGCCTCTAACTCCAAAAACAAAACTTAGTGATAATCAATTTTATATGCACTGTGTAAAGAGATATCTCCTCTGTGCAAATCGGTGACTGAGATAATGTTTTGATTCGTCATGTACGTGAACGAAAGCATCGAAAACACTCACCGTGAGCGTGTCCGTTTTCAGGGGTCGAATTTCGTGGCGCTTTTCACTTTCAAAAAATAATATTTCTCCAGCTGCTCCAGATTTGGAGCTCATATTGTTTCCACTGTGATACTGACCAGTTATGAACGCGCACACAACGCAACAACAAGACAAAGTGTTTGAACTGGATTTTATTGACAGTCAAAAATCGGACCCCCATTTGCGCACCTTTTGGCACTAACTTGACTAAGTCATATGTATACATATATATATATATGTGCAACACAAACATGCTCAAATGTAAGGCCCAAGTCCTGAAAGTAAGATACAGATCTACTATTTAAATCTAACTGTCTGCCCACATTCAAGGATGGCTGTGGATTGTTGTGAGTCATAGATTATATTAGAACCCCCCCCCCACCACTACCACCATCACCACCAGAAGGTATGCAGTCATTAAGTAAATGACAATTATTTGGACAAAATGGAAAAATGCACCTTGACTTCCACTGAGCAGCCTATGGTAGCAGAAGGGTTGTGACAAGGTTCATTGTGGCAAATCAGATGAACAAGAGAGGTTTTGCCCACACCTGCAAATTGGAAGGATTTATACTGAAGCTGAACAATCACAAAATGTACACACCGCAAATGAATATATTGCTATTTTGATCTAGGGCTGGAGAATATGTATACATTATGTATGTTTGTATTTGGTGTATTTTTTGTTGTTTCTTTTGTTTTGGTTTCTGTTGGAAATGAATTTCAGTAGCATGAAAAACAATTATGAAGTGATTATGTTTGTCAGTTACTGTTAGTGTTACACACTAGTGTAGCCAAACTCCACAGAGTTTTAAACTGCCAATGCAGATTACTGTGTATATGTAGAAAAGCAGTCTGTAAATACAGAGCTCTATAGTCTATAACTGTATAAGTATATGACATGGATACTGATTCACACAATATACATCAATGACCAGTCAACACCCTTCATGTCTCTGCCACATTTAGTTCCACTTAGTGAGCCCCACTCCAGCGCCCCTTAGTTTTACACACTGACAGAAAATGGACTAAAACAGTAAAAGCCCCACTCCAGCACCCCTTAGTTTTACACACTGACAGAAAATGGACTAATGGTTTGTACAGGATTTTCACCCTAAAATCTTTCACAGACCAAGATGTAATGACAAGTCTCCGCTCAGTTGCACACACCTATCTGAACCAGCTCCAGGAGTGTTTTGGGGGCATGCATACACACACACACACACACACACACACACACACACACACACACACACACACACACACACACACACACACACATACACACTTCTTTTAATAAAAGTTTCATCATCCATTGTTTGTCTTCTCCGTTCTCGTGTACTTTTTTCAATTCTCCTTCCACATAAACTTTAACTCTCTTATGAAATTCCGAAGCTTTCAAACACCTTGGCAAAACATGCCTAAGGATCACACTAAGATATTTAAAACTGAATATGGAACATGGAAACGTTAAAAAAAAAAGGGGGGGGGGGGGCATAAATTTAACGCGATCCCCGATTTATTACCATTTTCTCCAAACTACTTTTGAGGCCCGGAAAAAAAGGCACTTGAGTTTTACCCATTTTTTTAAAGACCAACGAACTCTGGTCACTCTTATCTGTCAGTTTTCGAGGAAATGTGAAGTGACGTGAGGCTGGCAGCTGGCTGGTAGTTGCTATTTGGAGTGGATCTGGATCTGGATTCTGTGTGATACTGATAGATCATCCCGTCTCTCTGACGTGTCAATTGCAGACTATCGTCTGCTCTCTACGTTTTGTTTGTGTTATTTGCCTATAAATACAGTGAATATCTATCAATAAGAGTTTCACAGAATCGTAATGGAAAATGACACTTCTAATAGTAATCTGCATCAATTATAAACTTAATATAACACCTGAATCGCCAACAACAAGAACTTTTGCCTTGTCGATTGCTCCAATAGCGGCCATGATGCCAAGGGACGACACTCTCTCTGCAAACTATATCTAAACACCCAGTTGACACGATCATTGCCTCGAAGAATCGAGTCTCTGTTCATTCGGATTTCTCTTTTTAGACGTCGGAAAGATAACTCTGTGAAAAGAATGGCGGATGCGGGGCAAGCTTCAGAAACTGGGTGATTCCAGATTAGACTGTTTTATCGACACTATACAGTTTGCTGTGAGTTTCAAGAGGTACAGTTTGAGATTGTTCATAGGGGATTCACTGGAATTTTTTGTCACCGGATTTTATTCGATGTAACTTGTAAAACACAGTAATTCCACCTCTACAAACCTACCGCCACTCAGTATGTTTGAAAGATGTTTTATTGTTTTTGCTTAGTAATACTAATAGTAATAATTAATTTTGTTGTAAAATTAAGCAAGTTTGTAAAGAAACCATTACCAAGTACCAAATACAATGGGAGTTTATTTTTTGACATACAGGATTTGGGGGTCACAAATATTTGTGATTGCAGAAACCAGTTTATGCCAAAGGTGACACTTAACAGTAAAAGTAAAAGTAAAACAGTAAAATCCGTGCTTTAAAAATAAATAATTAAGTTTTAGAAGCAGTTTTTGGCTAACCAATTTGCCAAGCATGATACTGCACACATTAATTAATGATAAAAAATTAATCCAGCAAATTTGGCTTGTTGCTAATGCTCTTGGAGATTTGTTGTGGAGGTTTGGGGCACTTTGGTGATCAACATCATGTCTTGACATTAATGACAGTAACAATACATGCACATGTCTCAAACAAGGCCACATCAGTTTTTATTTTTACATGACTCTGAATACTGAACTTACAAGTTACATTCACACAGAACACTGCTGACAGGTACTGAACCAGGGGTGATGTTTGCAAGCGTGGTGGAGGCTGGAAACCAGGAAAGTCTCTGTGACTGTGGTACTTCACTACTTGGTGGTCACAAGTCACAAGTCTTCAGAGACTAGTGAAAGGTATTGGTCCATGCACTGTCAATTGTTTATGTGACATGTTATGTATGATGTACATTTGAGCAGCAGAACAAGTTGTTCATATTTTCGGGATCTGTTGAGAGAAGAAGTTATAATATGTCAAACCATTCGGCCAACACAGCAAGCACTGTGCCAACAATATTGAATAATTAAGTTTGGTATATTATATTACTATTCAAGTATATAATATTATATATTATTATATATTGAAGGTTTTATATATATATATTATAAACTATTTTTATATATATGGATTAATTAAATAAACAAATAACAAATAACCTGGGATCTGTTTGTGTTTGTTCTTCCTTCTTCATCACTAGCCTTCCTCTGCTCCTCACACACACCTCTCTTCCTCTAAAGTTTAATTAGCATTGGTTGTATTCAATAATTGTTATAGGTTGATACTGTGTTACTGTTAGAACTTAGATTATGATCTTGAAGTTGACCATTTTGATTCTGTGAATTATGGGTTATCATAGGTATTATGGATGTGGAGGTACTGACAGAAGTCCCTCTTGTGCTAAAGAAGTTGGTGCGGATGATTGCTCGTGGCTTCTACTCCATGGAGCATGCACTCATTGTTGACATGCTGGTCAGACACCCCTGCATCAAGGTATGACTATAAATCATGACCTTTCACTGTCAGTGTCAGTTGCCTGACTCTACAGTCTACTCTTGCAGTATTTATAAATACCAGTTGATAAGTAATGATGTACTCGGATCATGCATCATCAGCAGGCAGGGTGCCACACCAAAAGCTTGCATTCATGAGTAGTTTTAACTAAGGTCAAGTATGTATACCACCAGGGCCCCTAATGTATGTTTTTTCTTTTCAAATGCAGTACTTGCTGAACCACCAAACTTGCCAGTGTGGAACTTGGCATTATCATGATAATACCCAAATGGACGGTGCTAACTAGTAACTCACTAAGTGCTATGAACAGAGATTTTTCTTTTCAGCTTTTTTTTTCTGTTTGGGGATAGTGACTGGCAGTTTGTAATTGTAGAGAGCTCTCAAAATACACAGGAAGCTATGGTGATAAAGGATACTGTGGCAGTGAATGTGATTTGGACAGATTAAGAAAGAGACAGAGTTTGTAAAGCTGGGTTTAACTTTTAACACCCTGACAACAGCACAGGGTTTGGATCAGGACAGACAGAGCAAGAATAATGAAACTATTGAAGAAAAATGGAGACCCCCCCCCCCCCCCCCCCCCCACACACACACACACACAAAAACTGGATGAGGGTGCAGGCAGTGATGTAAACTAATTTTAGAACTGATGAATCTTATTATCTTAAGTCACAATCTCATAGGTATAACTTTAATAGATGAGATATATAATATATTTAAATTTTATCAGTAAATAAATGTAGAAGACTCTGGTTCTGTCATTGTCTGAGGGTCAGGGTATTCTAGTTCTGATCTAGGGATTGAGTTGGAGAAGAACTTATTTCATTAACCTAATATCATGGCACTGTTTAACAGGTAAAATTCAACACAATGATTACCTAAACATTTAGTACTTAACTAGCTTTAGCAGTACTGCTTTTTCCTCTGTGTATGTGTGTGTGTGTGTGTGTGTGTGTGTGTGTGTGTGTGTGTGTGTGTGTGTGTGTGTGTGGATGTGTACACATGCATGGGTGTCTAGGTCAGTAAGTGTAACTGTAAGCTTCTTCTTATGTTTCTTTCTCTGTAGATGAAAATTGTAAATTTTTCACCGTATTTTGTTCTTGTTACTGTGCTCTAAGGAATTAAATTTCTCAGCTTTGCTTACCATTGAATAAAATGGTATGAATATATATATATATATGGTATTACTAATACTGTAATAGTGTATGACATTACCAGAAAGGGAGCACTGTATAGACTTTGTTCTGGTTTGTCTGTTTTTCTTACTGTTTTTGAAAATCCAAGATTACTAACTTTGTATTTTGTCTGATGTTGTCCACAGGAGGATGACCTTTCAGATTTGTTGAGATACGAAAAACGTCACCTACGCTCGCTGTTAAACACACTGAAAAATGAGAAGTTCCTGAAAAGCCGAATGAGGGTGGAAACAGATGCAGAAGGGAAATCAACACGACATAGCTACTACTTCATCAGTTACAATGTCTTCGTGAATGTCGTCAAATACAAGTTGGATCACATTCGAAAGAAAATAGAACTGGAGGAACGCAACACAAGCAGTCGAGCATCTTTTAAGTGGGTCATGTTTGTGTGACTGGATGCATGAAAAGATTTGATTGTTGTGTTCAGATTGACCAGAATCTCTCCATGTAGGATCATACCAGCAATGTTTGTTATGTCTCTTTTCTTGAATGAAGGCGCCTTGCGTCCATCCGATTGTGTCTTTTAAAAAGCACTTCTGCAAGACTTGTTGCTGCTTTGGTAACCTCCCGCCTTGATTCCTGCAGCTCAGCCTTGGCCAGTCTGCCTGTGGAGCAGATAGATTGGTTGCAGAGGGTTGAGAACAGTGCAGCACAGCTTGTTCTGAAGAAACATAAGCAAGATCATATAACGTTAACACCACTGTTAAATGAGCTGCATTGGCTGCCTGTAAAATTCTGCTGTGAGTATAAGATAGCAACTTTAGCGTACCGTCACTTCGACAGTACACTCCCCTCTTACACTCTGCACATGTATAACAAACTTGTCCAATGCTCATGCGATAAGCTTTTGAAAATTCCAAAGCATAATTTGAAATCTTTCAGTGAGCACTCCTTCAGTTTCATGGCTCCATCTGTCTGGAATTCGCTGCCTGCCAGTCTGCGAAATATCCCTCGTATCTCTGGGTTCAAAACCAAACTCAAGACTTTCCTCTTTAGACAGGCCTTTTCACAAACCTAGGCAGACCATGCCTGTGACGATTGATTATGTCCTGTGCAAGAATGGTGTGTGCAAGCGCACTGAGTTTTTTCTTCTTTTCTTTTTCGAAAAGATTTGCGTTCTATAAGACTGGAGTTATCCATTATTATTACTATTATTATTGTGTTGATGGTGAAGGTTAAGGAAAAGGGTTCAATTTAAAAAAAAAAGTTTCTCCCAACGATATCTTCTAAACCACTGAACCTTTTGTAACCTAACGTGGTACAATTATGCATTACCATGAGATGGAGTGTCATGCAAACTGATTGGTATACTAGCTAAAAGTTCAGGGTCACAATAAGGGCTCATATTATCAAAATATGATTGTTTCTACCATTATTATGTTCTGAACTGCTGATTCTTTTGCAACCAAACTTAGTTTGATGGTACATAACTATAAGCCAGAGTCAGGAATGCAATGTCTTGTGAAAAAAGTGGATTACAAGGTCAAGTTTACAGCAAAGCTTTAAAATGTCGATTTTTTCTCTCCATACATTATCGTTGAACTTTTTGTAACCGAGCTTATTATGGAGATACCCATCATAAGCCAGAGTGTCCAGCAAAAGCTTGGTGTGCTGTGTTCAAGGTCAAGGTTGCAGTGAGGTTTTCTATAATTATAACCAGAATATAACTGTTTGAGCTACCATAAGTATTTACTGAACGGCTGATCCTTTTGCAACCAAACTTGGTTTGATGATACACCATTATAAGCTGAGGTGCCTTGTAAAAAGATTGGATTGCTGTGTTGAAGGTCAAACTCTAAATCACAACAAATATTTAAAGCTTCATTGAATGTTTGTCAGCCTCATATTTTCTGTATCACTGATCCCTTTGCAACTAAACTACATGTGTTATTAGTGTTACCAATAACCAAACCAAGTGCAAAGAAGAGACAGTGAGACTGTGACTTACAGTATCACTAAGTACACAATGGTGGGTATGTTGCCACGCCTTGTTTTATTTGTAGGGTGGTCTTCATTGTGGTCTCATTCTGTGGCAGATGTCCAAACTGTCAAAAGACTTTCACAGACCTTGAGGTGGGTCAGCTGATGGATCCGGGTATGCTGCAGCTGCTGTGCACATTCTGTCAGGAGGAGGTGGTGGAGGATGAGAGTTCTCTGCCTGAGAAGGATGCCCGCACCTCGCTAGCCAGATTCAATGAACAGATTCAACCCATCTATGAACTTCTACAGGAGTGTGAGGAGATCAAACTAGCACCAGCCTTGCTGGAGCCGGAACCCACTGACATCAGAAAGCTCACACGGTGCGTACTCACTCTTCTGGTGTCATTTTGTTCGAGCCAGAACACATTGACTTAAGAAAACTTACACGGTGTGTATGCACTCTTCTGGTGTCATTTTGTTGGATCTTGCACACACTGACTTAAGAAAACTTACACAGTGTGTACTCACTCTTCTGGTGTTGTTTTGTTGGAGCCAGAACACACTGACTTAAGAAAACTTGCACAGTGTGTACTCGCTCTTCTGGTGTTGTTTTATTGGAGCCAGAACACACTAACTTAAGAAAACTTGCACAGTGTGTACTCACTCTTCTGGTGTTGTTTTGTTGGAGCCAGAACACACTGACTTAAGAAGACTTACACAGTGTGTACACACTCTTCTGGTGTTGTTTTGTTGGAGCCAGAACACACTGACTTAAGAAAACTTACACAATGTGTACTCGCTGTTCTGGTGTCGTTTTGTTGGAGCCAGAACACACTGACTTAAGAAAACTTACACGGTGTGTACACACTCTTCTGGTGTTGTTTTGTTGGAGCCAGAACACACTGACTTAAGAAAACTTACACAGTGTGTACTCGCTGTTCTGGTGTCGTTTTGTTGGAGCCAGAACACACTGACTTAAGAAAACTTACACAGTGTGTACTCACTTTTCTGGTGTTGTTTTGTTGGAGCCAGAACACACTGACTTAAGAAAACTTACACAGTGTGTACTTGCTCTTCTGGTGTTGTTTTGTTGGAGCCAGAACACACTGACTTAAGAAAACTTACACAGTGTGTACTCACTCTTCTGGTGTTTTGTTGGAGCCAGAACACACTGACATATCAAAACTCACACAGTGTATACTCACTCTTCCGAAATTTAAAAAACCCTCATGTGGTGTGTACACACTCAGTTTCTGGCATCATTTTGTTGGATAAATTAAGATTTCCCACAGCTGCTGCCTGTACATTTTCGATTCAGGTGTATCAGCATGATTATGTTGGCAGCTCTGGTTTTCATATTGGTCAGTTGAGTTGGGTTACCTGCTTTCCTGTTGGCACTATGGTTGTGCGCATAGAGTGGGCATATATGATGTGTCTAAGATTTGTATTTTCCCACATGAACTTATTCTTTAGAAAGATTTTTGACAGTGATACACATCAACTTATTTATCCCACAATGACTGATGGTGATGCACATTAACCTATTCATCCCACAAAGTCTGACGGTGATGCACATTAACTTATTCATCCCACAAGACTGACAATGTTGCATATTAACTTATTCATCCCACAAAGACTGACGGTGATTCACATTAACTTATTCATCCCACAAAGACTTAATGGTGCTGTGTTTTTTGTTCCACAGCCAGGGCGGAACGCAGAACAAAGCACGGCCGGATGCAGACAATATGGTATGGAGCGGATCCTCATCTCGGGATGTTGGGTTTGGCTACTCTGAGTCAAGCGTCACCATCACAGTGGGTGAGGACACAGGGGCATCTGCCCCAGAGAAGAAGGAAGTGCCTATCTGGATGCAGAAGAGCACAGTGAAGGGCATCCCCTTGATGGATGGTGGAGACTCCTTGGTATGTCCTTGTTTTTTCCTCAAAAATACTTCATTAACCCCTTGCAGGAAATTCAGGTCACATTACCTGGGTATGGCTACAGCAGCATTACCCATTCTAACCAGTGTGTGAAGTGTTTTTTTGTGTGTCCAAACCAGTGTTTGGGGATTTTCAACGCCTGCACAAATGTTGATGCATGCGATTGCACACAGCGATTGCACACGTCTTATGCACACCGTAAGAGAGCATCCCATGAAAGTTGACACTGGGAGAAAAATCCCATGCTGCACCGGGGAATCAAACCTGCATCAATGTTGCTCCTGGCTTTTCAGTCCGAGGCACTACCAGCTGAGCTATCCTGCCACTTGAGTTTGGGGGCAGAAGTGTTATGGAGTGGAAGTCTTCTTCAGATGCCAGGAGCACCCTGTCAGTGCAGTCATCTTCAAAAGAAGTTTAACCCCTTCACTGCCGTGATGTCACTTGAAAATGACCATTAAGAGTGTGAAATTTGAAACCCTTAAGCCTTTTTGTTTTCTTTTTCACACTGGCATGTGAAAGGAGTTTCATCAAAATGCATGGCATTCAAAGTAGATGCGTTATATGACTGAAAAATACAGTTTGCGGCGTGTCCATCCATCTTTCAACCCAGAAATATCACAGGCTGGGGCAGCGAAGGGTTAATTAACTGCTTTTATGTATTATAAAAAAAGTATAAAGACATGAATCTGGATGGCAAGCATGGTTTTGTTGGAAATGCGCTCTTATCATGGCTTCATTTTTCACTGAACATTGTGTAACACTTGATGTTAGTATATTTGTTAGTTACATGTTTGTACTTAAACGTGGTAGTAGCAGCATGTTCATGTTCAATGATTACATGAACATTTTAATTATTATTCTAATGAAACAATCAAAAAGGATGTAGACGAAGTTTCAGATGGAGAAAGCCTTATGGTAGTAAGATAATTTGTGTTATGTTGTATCACACTTTTGTTGGTAAATGTGCACTTGCACAGTGAATTTCTTATTATCCTGGAACACCTGGTGCAGGTGGGAGCTGCAAAAGAAGCCAGTACATCACGTGCATCATCAAGTACACTTCACAGTGAAGACATTATGCAGACACTGCTGGTCCATGAACCCAAGGCTGGATCATCACGGTTACCTGACCAGGAATCCAGTGATGAGTCTGACAGAGATGTAGACAGTGTATCTGGCGCTGCTGGAGGTACATCTGCGTCTCTTTCTGCCTGCCTGCTTGCCTGCCTTTCTGTTTGTCTCTGTCTGTCTGTCTGTCTGTCTGTCTCCCTCTCTGAGTCTCTATCTGCGTCTCCCTCTCTGAGTCTCTGCCTGTCTGTCTCTCTCTCTGCCCATATATATATGTCTGTCTGTTTCTCTGCCACACCATCTCTCTCTCTTTCTGAGTTTTTGTCTCTGTGTCTGCCTCTCTCTCTCTCTCTCTCCATTTTTTATCCCTGTGTGTATTCTCTCTCTGTCTCTGTCATGGCTCTTTTGCACACTCACTCTCTTGCACTATGCTTATATATTTTCCAGTTTGTGTCATGCATCGTTATCATATGAATGCAGGCGAGTTAGAATCATGGGTAGACTAGACTGAAAATATAAGAAGGCAGTTAAAACATGGAGAGCAAGACCAACGTTTGTTTGGTAGCTCTGTTGTATAGTCTCTTCTTCTCTTTGCTGCCCTCCTTCTCAGCACTTGTTTGAATTTTTCCAAACTGTTCTCTTTTTGTTTGTTTGTTCTTGTAGGTGATGTGGAAGAGATGGAAAGTGATGATGAGGATGATGCGGCCCCTGTGGTTACTATTGGTGACAGACGTTTGGCCTACCATGATGTCACAGATGAAATGGTTGCCATGATGACCCCAGCAGAGAAAGAGGAGTACATTAGGATTGGTCAAGAAATGTATGAGAATTACTACGAATGATGACAGGGTCTTTGGAAACTAGGTTTGCCCACTTCTGTGCTGCAGTGTTAGAATCAACCTGAATGATAAGCTGTCGGCAGGATTTGCCATCGTAGTGAAGGCTGCTTTTCCATACGTTAGCCAAGTATAAGACATCTTCAGGTACAGGCACTGCGGTCCTGTTTTATTAATAATAATAATGAAGGGGATTTGTACAGTACCCATCTTCCACACAAAAGGAAGCCCAGAGTGCTTTACAATAACACTCACAACAATCAAGCAACATACACACACGTGTGCAAATGTACACACAGACAGACATGCACACACATGCATGTGCACACACAAATGCATGAAAATGGGGGGGGAGGGGGGGGTAGAAATGGCTGTGAACAAAGACTGTGTAGAAATAGCTGTTGAACAGGTGAGTTTTGTGGACAGATTTGAAAGAGGAAGAAGAATTGGAGTGTTTGAGGAGGCAAACTGTTCGAAACAGATGTGCCAACATAAGAAAATGATCTTTCTCCAAATGTTTTTGTGTTTATAAAAGGGATGACAACATATGTGTCAGATGCGGATCATGCTTTTGAGATTCAGGGTCAAAGACACTGGCACTTTGTTGAAGGATGTACATTTGTGCAATGTGGCATTATTCCTTTCCGTACCAAAGAATTTGACAGTGTATTTCTGGTAAAACTTCCTTCATGTTTCACAAGCAATATTCAGACAGTCTTTAAGAGAGGTTGAAGCGGAAATACTCATTTGTGACCCATGTTTCAATTTTCTTCTATGAACAGTCTTGAACAGAGATTAAGCTAGCCAAAAGTGTTCATTGTTAGGATTCAGTAGGACATGGTCACTGGTATGACATCCTCAAGGGCATGTAATGGGTGTAATGTAACTTGTAAATGGTGGACTTTGAAATCTTATTGGGGAGCAGGGTTAGTTCAGTGGTAGAGTGCCAGACTTGGGATCAAAAGGTCATGGGATCGAGTCCTGGCGGGAGAATTTTCTTCTCCAAAGCCAACTTTCTGTGTTGACTCTCAGTTCAGTATCTGTTCCACCTGGTAGTAGCACGCAAAAGAGCCTGGTCATTCTGTCAAAAGTGCAGGTGGCAGGTTACTGCTAAACACACATGCACCCTATGTACATTGCTTTGAATGAAATGACACTGTAAACTGGTGCATGGTTGTATGAACGTGCAGTTTCACATGTCGCCAGACCAGCCATGTAATACCCAAACAGCACTGAAAGTACAACACTTCAGTGTATACTCAAAAAGGCACAGTGTAAAGCTACAGTCACCCATTTAGAGGCGCATACGACTAGAGTACAGTGGGTCTGCACAGAAGCAGAGAATAGCGATAGTTGCCAACATGAAGCGTTTGGGGCTCATCTCGAAATGAGGCACTCAACAAGTGTTCATATAACATTAATAATACTCTGAGTACCACAGCTGTGGGCTGAATTCTGTCTGAATTCAGTGGTGTAACTTGTTGTCTACAGATGAAAAACCAGACTTTGCACATACTTTTCCAGATAAGAGCAATGGACCAGCATGCTTCTGGCCATGTGTGTAAAAGATCACTTGGCAGCTCACATTTTCTTAGAAAAAGAGAACAGGGTATTTGTTCTGTCTTGACATGACATACTCCTGGAGCAGTTTTTCATTTGTCTCCCAAATCTCCCAGTAGCTTCAAAGAAACCTTTCTGATATTGGCCTGTTTCATTTAGCCATCTGTACTGTGCAGAGAGCCAGTTTGTCCCCAATTCTTCTGTGGCTTGCGAATGGCTGAATGTTCTAGCTAGATGCCATCAGTGTTTTACTGGCCCCTTGCTTTCTTTTCACACCATCTGTAAGTGTTCATGGCAATTAGACTGAACAGTTTGGTGAAAGTAACTCAACCTTGGAGCATGTACTAAAACAGGCTGTGCCTAGCTCATAAAAACTTAAAAGAACCAGATCAACAGCTGCCATCACATATATATATGTATATGAAGACAAAACAGGTTGTGTTTGCAAATGTGTGGATGTGCATGACACTATTTGGGTGCACCAAGTCTGCTTGAAATAGTCTTGGGGGGGAGGGGGGGGGGTGCGACATTGGCAACAGGTTATGTGCCAGAGGTGTTGTAAATTTCTGGTCCCTTAGAACTTTATTAACATTGAACTAGAAATAGAATTATACAGACTGTGGTGGGAAAAATTTGACAGGCCCACCATATGTTTTTCCTGCTTGATTTCCTGCACACAAAAAAGAGAGCACTCACTGGGGTTTTTTAAATGGTAGACCAGTTCTTTGATAGCTGCTTTGATTGTGAGACTTTATCATGGTCAGATAATAAGGTTATGGCTCAAAGATCACTTGTGTTTTCACTTTTTGAGGTATTCTTTCTGAGAGGAAAGGGAAGGTCATTCCATGTAGAGGGGCCAAAAACCAAAAAGGTGCAGGAACCAACAATGATTCGCATAGCACTCTCTGTATGTTGGGCAGTTTTATAGAATGTGTTCTTGGGTATGGGATCCACTTTTTGACCATGTTGTGGCATCCGTCCATGGCACTGTATGTTGGGCAGTTTTACAGAATGCGTTCCTGGGTTTTGGGATTCACTTTCTGACCATGTTGTGGCTTCTCAAAGTAGTGTATGTTGATTGTGCAGTGCTGTAGGGTGTGTTCAGGGGGTCGGAATCTTGTGCTGTAAGGACGTTTGCTTGTGTGCAAGATTTTCAGAGCAGTGGCCAGTCTGCATCTGAAAACATTGTTTGCTGGTGTTATTGTGGGAGTGGGTAGGATCCTCACCAGTTCATTTGTGCTAAGACACTTCACAACCCTTCAAAATGTGCCAGCAGCCTAACTTTTAAAACTGGAATTTCCATGCAGTGACTTGCTGTTGGAAGATGGTATCTGGTGAATGGTTAAAGAAACAATGTATCATGTGAAAATGTTCATTCCTCTTGTATCCCAATGGTTAAAGAAACAATGTATCATGTGAAAATGTTCATCCCTCTTGTATCCCTTTCCAGCTGAACTGCACACAGAATTTGCATTTTATTGCATCTACCTGCCCTGTTAACCTCTGCATTAGGTGCCCCTGCAGACAGACACAAAATCAACAGATCTATCTGATGTTTTGCAGAATGAATCTCTTCGAGCCCAAGAGAACCTATATGTGAATGTTTTGAAATTCTCTAAGTCAGCCTGTGCAGTAATTTTCAGAATCGCTCAAACTGCTGTGTCAGAGCAGATCAGCATTGTCTTGATTCTCCAGTCTTTGAAGAGTTAAAGGGGCACTTGTGTGTGTGTGTGTGTGTGTGTGTGTGAGGGTGTGTGTGTGTTGGAAGTGATGAAAAAGATGCTGAATAAAGTATGGCAGTGTATTTATGTCATTAGTAGGGTTTCATTGTTATCGTTATTCTGTACACCCTTGTTGAGCCTGTTGCTTTGTTTTATCTATGCGCTTCAGGCTCACATTAGGTGTAGGTGCTTTATAAATAATGTTTTACATTGCATTATTCTGTGCTTCATATTGCTCCAGGGTGTCCTGGAAATCATTTTGTCAGTCACTGGCAGTCACGTATTAATCAAAAAAGACTTAATAAATCTGACCATGTGTCTCAACAAAGACACAGGACAAGACTTCTGAAACATGGCTCAGAGGTGTTTACAACAACCCCGTCCCTCTAATTGCAAAGATCAAACAGCAAAGAAAGGGAAAAACATGTGTGGTTGTGACTTGTGCCTTTAAGAGATACAATGCACTGCACCTGGTGTTTTTAGTGCTGTATTGTGACTTGTGTTTTACATGTGTAGTACACGATTGCTACAAAGTACATTCTTCATAGTTAAATTAGATTCATGGATCAATGCATGATTTGGTTTAAAACTATTCATGGATCAATGCATGATTTGGTTTAAAACTATCATTTTTGTTCAGATGTAAAGAGCTAAAATAAATATTGGGGGTGGGGTGGGGGGGGGGGGGGGCTTATGATGTTTATTATTATACAGATTCATCCTGGTGGCCCTTAACACATACAGTGTATATTCATTATCATTATTCATCTTGTCTCTTGACATGTTACATATATCATGCTTTTTTAAAAGGATGATGAGGGGAATTCTCATGTTTGCAGAGTCACTTTGGGTATACTGACATTTATTTTTGAATGTGTGGAAAAAAAATCCTGTCTTGTAAATTGTTGCCTACAGGTCACCTTCCCTCATGAAAGCTACAACTTTTGTATGGTAATGTACAAAGTGAATTGTACTGAACTGCTATGTTTACTAAAATCATTTTAGGTGAGAGAAAAAAAAAAGGGATGAGTGAATGACTTGCATCATATGTCAGAGTTATGTGAGTGAAGGATGTGTGTAAACACTTTGGTCTCACTTGTTGCTGCAGTTTATAAGAAACTTAGAAACTGCATGTTTTTACAAACTGGTTTTGGAAAGATTAAATTGTGAATAAAAATACAAATGTTGTGTGTGTGTGTGTGTGTGTGTGTGTGTGTGTGTGTGTGTGTGCGTGCATACATTCATGTGTGTGGTCTTTGAAAACTTTTGGGGCTATGTTTTGCATTCTTAATGTGCACATTTAATTGTTCCCAGACAGCTCACAGACACAAGCACATAAAGTAAAAACCTTTTTTTAATTACTTTTTGGTTTTGGGGGGTGTTTTGTTCTACTTGCAGTTTATCTGCTTGTTCACTGGAGTATGGTGTCTGGTTGGAATTGTTTAAAGCCAGTTTGTGTTTGAAAAGGTACTGGCTGGGACTAAAATCCAGGGAGGTTGAGGAGATGGGGAGTCTATACCTTGCGCTACATTTGGGCCACCAGGATGAATCTGTAATAAGATGGGCAGCATGATATATATATCACCTCTCTCTCTCCTCTCTCTCTCTCTCTCTCTCTCTCTCTCTTCTTCTTCTTCTTCTTCTTCTTCACTTCTGCTTTTTCAGAGCAAAGTCTCTCACACACTGACACATACCTCTCCATCCAGT
The DNA here is from genome assembly GCA_018857735.1 of Alviniconcha marisindica. Classification (NCBI taxonomy): domain Eukaryota; kingdom Metazoa; phylum Mollusca; class Gastropoda; family Provannidae; genus Alviniconcha; species Alviniconcha marisindica. The sequence continues at coordinate 474,380 of JABMCL010003627.1, forward strand.
TTTTCATACTACGTGCTGCAGACCCAGACCACAATGTCCTCACGCATACTGAACTGAATCATGGCCCAGACCATGAGCATTTCCACAATAAACATGGCAACAAAACAAAACCACAAGCCATTCCTCCTTGTCAGTGCTTGCTGGAGCCAAAGTAAACATGGTGCTTAACGTCCACAGAAACCATGAGGCTTATTAGGGATGGGGAGAAGGGGGGGAAGGGGGTATGGAGGAAGAGGGAGATTATATACCTAGCGCTACACTGTCACCACTAGAATGATTCCTGCATTAAGATGGGCAGCGCTGAGAGCCATTTTAGTGTTTCAGTAGGAAGTGATGGACAAAGTCACAAGACAGTGTCCACAAGCTGGAGCCAAATCCGCACACGGTTCTTAAACAGCCTCAATAATTGAGGTCTTTCCAGAAACACTGGGTTCACCGGATGAAGCTGAAAAGACAAGGCACCAAAGAGTGGGTTAAACAACCATACAGTGTTGAGATGTAGTTTTAAAATGCTTCAGGAAAATGGGTTCACCCACTGAACCAGACAAGACATAGGTACGTTTAGACGATCACGCATGAACCAGCCTATTGTTTGCTCCTCAAGAGTGAAAACAACAAAAATATTGGGCAGCTGCGGCAGAAAGAAAATGTGTGCTCACCAAGTCTGAAGCTTTCAGTTCAACTGATGCATCACTTCCATGCTAAAAGTAAAAGACCTTGAACTCCCCCTCTTGCTAAAAGAAGAAAACACCAGTGACTCATCTTTAAGGTAGCAAATCTGAAATGGGCTGATCCATGCTGCTGTTCCACCTGACAACTACCTTGTACACTGAAAAACAAAAGTAAAGCACACACACACAAAACAAAACAAACAAACAAAAATCAGACTTCAGGACGACAAACATTGTAGACCGACCAGCAAGGGAGAACACCCGCTGCTATTCTGTAGAAACTACCAAGACAGTCATCTTCAGGAACAGCTTTTTTCCAAGGACAGTCGTAGACTGGAATAACCTAGAAGACAGCACAGTCTGCATTCATGAGTCATGTAGTTGAGAAGTTTAGGTCTTCTCTCCGTTTTTTTTGTTTTTTGTTTTGTTTTGTTTTTTAGTGCTCTCCCCATTTTTCCGTTGGTGTTTGTACCAGAATTGGACGTCTCCAACGTAATCCATCAAGACGATCAAGATCAAAAATAAAGCTCAGGCAGGCAGAAAATGTGAGCTCAGCAAGTCTGATGTGCCTTCACATATCTGCCCCAGTGACTGGGCCCGGCGGTTTGGCCCAGCGGTAAAGCGTTACGCTGGTAAGCAGAAGGGCCTCGGCTCCATTCCGCTTCGGATCTCCTTTCTTTTCAAAAAGGTTGTGGTTTGTGGACACTGTCTTGTGACTCTGTCCCTCACAATTAATGAAACATTAAAATGGTTCTCATTGTTGCCCATTGCAGGAGTCATTCTGGTGGTGACAGTGTAGCGTATGTATATCATTTCCCTCTTCTCTCCATCCCCCCCCCCCCCCCACCCGTCCTAATAAGCCTTGTGGTTTCTGCGGACGTGAGCACCATCTTTACTTACAATCTGCCCCCAAAGCGGAAGGACTTTCCGCGCATGCCTCTTAGAACACACGTCACAGTCAGTCTCCTCTTGTGGGTCTCAACGGCCCTCACTGAATCCAACCAGAGACGGACGAACGAACAACAACGACAACATCCGTGACGCTCTCCGAAGCAACAATTGGCCTTAGGTCGGACACACCTGCTCGAGAGGAAACTGTGTGACGAGCGTGGAACCCCAAGCTCTCCGAAGCAGAAAGTGACTATCCGGGATACATCCCTTGAAGCAACTCTGACAGCCCGAAGGACCCAGTATAGACCACTTAGCGTTGCCTACACACAGGAGGCCAGACTGAGCCGTCGATAGCTAGGTCAGTGAAGAGTCATCCATGGCAGTCCCAGAAGAGCTGTGGGCCATTGTTGTCTACAGCACAGAGCGGCTGAAGTAGTCAGCTAGATGAAGAGCCCTCCTGTTATATGAGTTTCTTCGGAGCTCTGTGGTAGTTGTGGAGGAGCTGCCGAACGTCGAAAAGGATCGAAGATCTTTCGAATGGACATCTCGGAAAGTGCGGAGAGCGACGAAGGAGGGAGACGTTCTTATGCCCGCTGTAGGCTACTAGAACGAGTGGTTCTTGTGTTTTCTCTTTACTGCGGTCCTTCCTGAGTAAGTGCTCCCCCCCCCCCCCCCTCACCGGGAAAGTCATTTGTTTATGATTCTGCTAGGCACATGCTTAAAGGGATATAGGGATTGGCTGCATGTGTATGTATGTACGTATGCATATAATGTCTGTGTGTCTGTGTGTGCGGGCGCGCGCTCGCAGTGTGTGCGTGTTCAAGCTTTTCATCTTTAACCTGGATTTTTATATATATTTTTTTTGCTTCATCAGTCAATCATTTTTTGTCAGTGTGTTCTTTTTGTAACAGGAAAATGTGCATTCAGCACGCCTAAGATGATATATTATGTATAAACATCTTTTGAGAGAGAGAGAGAGAGAGAGAGAGAGAGAGAGAGAACCCAACTTTTCGACGCCGAGCTGACCCCACTGACCTCTCCTAGTACCTGTGTGTTGTGACATTTACAAAGCATGACCCTGTCGCACCTGCCGGGCGCGTGCCCTCAAGACTAGCGGGGGCTGGAGAAAGATGAATGGCATGAACTGATTTCCTTGTCAAATTTAGTCGCACGGTTCCTGCTTTGTGTACCGTGTATATATATGACATTTTTGTGATACGCACAAAGGCTGCTCCCGTTTTGCCGGCGCCGTGAAGTTGAGAAGATGTTTACAGTGTGCGAGATATCTCGAGTCTCGAGTGGAGCTGCGTGAGAAGGTATATAATAATATAGTCCACACCTTTCAGCTTTGCCCAAAACAGTCACACACATTGCTTTCAGTGCCAGTTTATCGTTCTTAACTCACGAATACAAAAATAATACAATGATACATGAGGTGTGTGGTGTGTGTGTGTGTGTGTGTGTGTGTGTGTGTGTGTGTGTGTGTGTGTGTGTGCGCGCGCGCCCGTGCGTGCCGCAGGCGGGCGTGTGTGTGTGTGTGTGTGTGTGTGTTTTTCTTATCAATAATCAAAAGACTGACAATCTCTCCCATAATTATGACATTTGTACAACATAAGACATTACTCATTTTCACATTCACTGAAGCAGCGATTTCGTCTTTACGAACGCAGATACGTGGTACGATACGGTACAGTTGTTTTTTTTTAAATCAAAAAAATTGAGAAAGCAGAAATAGCCTAAATAGTGCATGATTCCATGTGCATGGACACGGACACAGCAACGGATCCTGATACAGAAACATTCATTTCGATTGGACCATGTCAGTAGCGATCTAAGCCGTATGGTACGAGTTAACGAATGTGTATTCTTATCCGTACAAATGGACTCTCACGTTTAGTTCAGTTAAGTCCTTCACTTCTCTTCAAGATGGTATCTATACGCTGGGAAAAGCCCATATGCGCTCTGCTCCGTCTCTCAGAAGTTTTCCCTAACGTTGCTTTTGAATCATTTCCAATGTTCGTCTGACTGACAATGGCCCTTTCTTGTCCTTTCAAGGTCAATCGAAGCCTCGTCAAGCGCTTCCTCTTTCTGCGCCTCTCTCCTTTAGGCGATCGATGGTGTGATGTCCTTGGCTTTGTGCCCCGCTTCAGACTGTCTTCCAAGATGCGATTAGCCGTTGCGATTGTGCGTTTTTTGTTTGTTTTTTCTTCCCCCCGTCAGTCGGTCTGCTCGGTAATTTTCCTTGACTCCGCAGTGGGCTACAGTCTTCGGAGGTTGATGTTGAACATCCTTTAGACTCAAGAACGGGGGGGGGGGGGGGGGGGGGGGGGGGGGGGGGGGGGACAGTGGTCACACTGCCTGTGTTGTCACACACCGTCGCCTTGTTCAGTTTCGTCAAAAGAACTCGCCTGGGCTGTCTTGGACAAGTTTCAGGGACCGATAAGATGAACTTTTGTTTGCATATCGAATGTCTCTACAGGTGCGTGGGAACATTTAATTGCTTAATTGCTCATGTATTTTAACTAATCAAAATTACACCAATTAAGTTATTCCGTGTGTGCTGTTTTATGGATTGTCCACTGTTCACTTACTATTGTCTTGTTCCCTGTTTGTTTATTGTCTTGTAAAATGCAGCCGTATTTTGATTTAAACATAATTACACAATTTTATTAATGTACGCTATTTTTATCAATCGTTCATCATCATTGTCTTGTCACATGCAACTGTGTTACCCAGATCCTGTTTTTTTTATGCATGTATTTCTTAGCTATATGTTAAGAAAGTGACGTGATGCTGTACATTGCTTGGAGCTCGTTTTCAGAACTGACACAGGCACATTGTAAAAATGTATTAGTATTAGTAGTATTTATTGTTGCTGTTGTTGTTATTATTTATTATTATAATATTATACTAACTGGCGCTTACTTCTTTTCATTTGCTGAAGCCCGAATGCTTGTGATGCACTGAATAGGTATTTCCTGACTAGACTGACGACTCACTAGGTGATAAATGAGTTTGACTAATCATGCAGCTGACCCCATAACTGACAAACCAAGCAGACAAAGTCGGCGTCAAGGAAGACGGCCCCGACACCAGATAACACCGTAACCCCAGTCACTGACCAGCCTGGATGAACTGGAATCAAACGAACAACCGGATTCGACCTGCAAAGCGAGCAGTCGACTGATGAACCTTTTTGTTTTGTTTGCATTCTGTTATGGAAGTTGTTTGTGTGTGTTTTTTTATTAAAAAATATCATGATAATATAATTATTACATGGTTGAGTGGGCATCAAGATTCAAGTACATCTCTCTCTTTGTGTCTCTGTCTCTCTCTCAGTCTGTCTCTGTCTGTCTGTCTGTCTGTCTGTCTGTCTGTCTGTCTGTCTGTCTGTCTGTCTCTCTCTCTCTCTCTCTCTCTCTCTCTATAATATTATATGAACATTCCGCACCTCCCATTATACTGTGTCTTCTCTCAATGTTGTTTTCATTCTCATGTTGTTGTTTTTTGTTTTGTTTTTTAATATTAAAATTAACAAAAACTCTTTGACGAGACTCACGTTAAGTCACACACACACACACACACGCACACGCACACCACACCACACACACACACTCTCTCTCTCTTTTTCTCGCACACACACACACACACACACACACACACACACACACACACACACACACACACACACACACACACACACACACACACACACACACACACACACACAGAGTCTCCCTCTCTTTTTCTCGCACGCGCACACACACACGCGCACACACACACAATCACCCCCCACCACCACCTACACATACACTCGCGGACCCCCCCCCCCCCCCCCCCCCCCCCCCCCACACACACACACTTCACAGAGAAGGAAGTGGGAGGTTGGGGTAGGGGGTCACACTGCCTGTCTTCTCACACACCGTCGTGTTGTTCGGTTTCGTCAAAGGAAGGCAAAGGGGCGGGGGACAAAAACCGTGTCTCCATGCTGCACCCTCCGTCTTCGTCTGCCGTCACTTGTGGGCGTGGCTGTCTTGGTCGTCAAAGTGTCACACTTACCCCCCTAGTCGTCAGCGTGTGTGTGGTATGACCTCCAGACCCGAAGTTCCTCTCTCAGGGCGATTTTGCCTAAACTCAAATTGTGTACGTTTCCTTGTCCTAGTTATTTTCTTTTTAAGCGGCATCGGCAAAGCTGTACTCGGATTTCGAGAAAAGGCCAACCGTGACAGGATGACACCATGGAGAGACTAATAATTAATCGCTTGACTGACTGCAAATCGATGCTGAATACGACGCATTATTTCATTGTTACCGTCTCAGAAAGACTGTCCTCACTTCTATGAAATGAGTCACTGACAGTACAGGACTGGTGCGGCGACTCTGCCATTGGCCTAAAGGAGAGAGATGGTGGAGGTGGGGGGGGGGGGGCGAGAGAGAGAGAGAGAGAGAGAGAGAGAGAGAGAGAGAAGAGAGAGAGAGAGAGAGAGAGAGAGAGAGAGAGAGAGAGAGAGAGAGAGAGACAAACAGACACACACACACACACACACACACACACACACACACACACACACACACACACACACACACACACACACACAGAGTCGTCACCACCACCACCGAGGTCGCACGTACCACACTTCTCCCGACTCAGTGACATACAAACAGAACCACAGACATAACTAAATAAGATCGACTGAACAAGCGCATGTACATCAAGTACAATTCCACAGAAACGCAGCTGCCAAACCGTGCCATGTCGAATTTGACGGCCATCAGTTTCGGCACAGAGTGACACCCATCCAACCGTAAACACAGCGAGCACGTGGCGAAAACAGGGAATCCCAACGAGGTGGGGGAGATCCCAGTGACGTCATGACTCACCGGCTGCGCGCGCAGTGACACTGCCGTGTAGCGCGAGTCAGTCGGTGTCTGACAGCAGTGGCAGACGATCCTGTTCCCTTCCAGTGTACTGGTGAGGGGGAGTTCTGTGTACGGTGGGAAGAGAACACAACACAGCAGCAATGACGCATTGTTCAGCCATGGCTTGGCACTTTTTGTGGATCAAGCTCCTGCAGTGATTGTGGTAGATGAACGACGGAAAATTTTAGCGTGTGCTTTCAGCTTCACAGTGGATTCTTTCCTCTCGGAGACAACAGCCGATTTTTTTCTCTCAATGCTGTGACAGTTTGGAGACTGCGCTGTTCCTCTTTCTCTCCCTGTTTCTCACTCAGCAATGGCTGAGCGGAATAACATCGTAGAGGACTGGCTTCGTTCGCTGAACCTCGTGCACTACACGCAATCCTTCATCGATAACGGCTACGACGACCTGGAAGTGTGTAAGCAGATAGGAGAGGATGATTTGGACGCGATTGACGTGAGAAAGCCTTCGCACCGAGAGGCGCTTTTGAAAGCAGTGCAGGTTTTGCGCGAGGAAGGGGGCACGGCGGTTTACTTTACTCTGGAAGAAACCGACGACGTGTCAGGCTCCGGGACTTCTCCCAGGACAAGCGTCAACGGAGGGGGAAGGGGAGGGGGGTCAACAGGCGGAGAATCAACTCAGGGAAGCAGACCCAAACCCAAACCCTCGAGCTTGATCGGTGGAGGAGGGGGCGGCGGTGGTGGCAGTGTTGCAGGTGGCGACAGAGTGGGTACCTCCTCGTCCGCAGGAGGAGGAGGTCCAGAGCCCGAAGAGGTGCTGCCACCCGAACCACCCCCACCCCCGGCCAGCATCACGAAAGTCCCTTCCACACCACAGACACCGTCAACGAACGCATCATCACCCTTGATGACCATGACCACAGCACTGACCGACCCTTCCTTGCAGATGCCCTTGGGAGCAGTTGCTGGTGGGGATGGAAATTTTCTCGGTGGTGTAGGCGGGGGCGCACGGCGTATGGATGCTTACGACGTCGGCAAGTCGGCGTTGTTGACTTACACAAAGGTTCAGCTGAGGAACATTCTGAACGACAGGCTGTATGAGGATGAGGTTTACCTGGCCAACCCGCCCTACACAACTCAGGTCAGTGTGCATGAGTCACTTCGTTGTCATTTGTTATTAAATAACTAATATAGTTTAAGTTGTATCGACTATTATTTTGTAAAAGGTGGTGAAATTATGATGGTACATACAATGCAGATCAATACATTAGGTTGGTTAACACCTGACTCAAACTCAAAGGAACACAATGCAGGCACAACATTATGCACATTATGGGTGTATGCAGTGACTGTGTACAGAGTTGGTGATGCAGAAGGAGAGCAAGTTGTTTTGTAAAGCATAATAGAGTGTGGTCACCATGTGAATGGGTGACCGGATTAGGTGCTGTTATGTGCCACTGCTAGGCTCAGCACCTGCCCTGAGATTTCTCCAGTCAAATTCTGTGCAGAGTCCACAAAAGACGAAAAATCCCTCCAATGAGACTATTTTATTACTGACATCCCCCCATGTGTACATCACTTCATGTATGCATGCAGATGGAAAAAACACACCACACACCATGGATATAATGCACATTAAAGATCCTGTAGTCCATTTCGGAGTTCAGTGGATTATGGAAGTCTTCACCAAAATAACCCAGCATGTGCAAGTCTTCAAAGTGTTGAAGCTGGACACTACATTACATGAAAATTGGAAGAATAATTATCTAAGCTTAAGAGTTAAGTACTGCACACATACTTGAACATGCTTGAAACACACACACACACACACACACACACACACACACACACACACACACACACACACACACACACACAGCATGCACATTCAGTTTCACCAACTTTGCCACACCACACTACAGTCTATCCTCCAATAAAAGCACAATGCCCTCAGCCCTGTCTGGGAGTCAGAGGCATTGACTTTTAGTTTGACAGGATGGATCATGGAGTCTTGCACCAGATTGCCCCATACTATTATTGTATTAATCACCATGTGCACTTATTTGACTTAGTAGTATAGTACTTCTTTTTGTCTTTTGTTTTTTGATACATTATATTTACAGTAGTAACTAGTACGCTTTAAATAACACTACACCTTTAGTTTAAGAACAGTCTTCTTTTTTTCTTTTTTTACAGTGAATGTGCATTATCAGTATTATAATATTTGATGACATCACAGTTTCAGATCTGTGTGATATTATGACAAATGACACCTACAACCTCTGACCAGGCTTTTTCTCATTTTTGTTTTCTGTTTTTTCTCTCCAGAGGGATTATGTAATCAGCGGTTACAAACATATAGTTTTAGTTCATAGTTATTAAGTTAATTCCACCATGGCAGTCACTGAGTTGGTGTGCAAAGCACAACAGATATTTCGTGTATAATACCAAATTACCAATGGCACTGGCAGTGGTGTGCCCAGTGAGATTGAGAGTGAGAGTGGGCCATTACAGATCAAGTGTAAGTACTCAGCCTGTGGTACTGACATACAGTCAACATTGTGGCTCTCACAGTCACAGTGCTTCCACTGTTCTACTTTGACTACTAGTGCAGTACTATTACTGAATGAATTACTTTAGAAGTAAAGTACTGTTTATGTACTGTACTAGTCCTTATCTTTTGCTTTTGAGTGGATTCTTTGTGGGTGCTGGAGCATGGAATATAATCTGAACTTGATCAGTATAATTATATATACATATATATATATATATATATATATATATATATATATATATATATATATATATATATATATATAATATCAATTATCATATATGATATATATATTATGTATTGATAAATATGCGTTGATGCTGGCTTCTTAAATCAGTAAATTGTAAATTATGTGTTCATTTTATTACCCAGGAAACTGCGTCAGTGTGTGTGTGTACTTGTATGCATGTGTGTGTGAGTACGTGTGATATAATACATCTAGCTGTATCAGTACTAATTACTATACATCATAATGTGTCTCATGTACATTTTATGAAATGCAGTTGCTTTGAATCTGAGTTTTAATGTCACATGTAGTCTTGTTTTGTATACTTTTAATTTTATAATAAAAAATATATTAGCAAATTCATTGAATGGTAAATTATGAAGTTTTCAGAATTTCAGAGCAATAGAACTAGCAGGGTACTTCAGCTGGCTTTTGATTCAGTCAGTCAGAAGTGATCATGATCATCTGAAGTACCAGTACACATGTATACATGTATCTAAGCATACAACATTGCAAGACTTTTTGACTCATACCATGGGTTACTTTGGTTAACTGGATCAGTGGCTGTGTTTAAATTTAAAAAACAAAGCACACTGTTGACTGTACACAGTTGTGCTCACTAAGTATAGTATTACTCAAGATTAGTTAATAATTACAAGTGGTCCCTGTAGCTTAGTGGTTTCACTTTGGACTGCGGGTCAGAAGGTCTTGGGTTCAAATCCTATCAGAGCCATGTGGGATTTTTCAGCCCTTAATGCCTTTAATGTCTCCTACTCAGCGGGAAGGCTGGGACCATACAGCCAAGCTTCATCCACTTTATGGATGCATCTTTGAGATTATTGCTTTGAACTTGAAGGGTCTAATTACTCGACCAACACTGCAGGTGCTGCAGTTCCTGGTTAATACCAGGATAATTAAGACAGTAAGCATGGAGATGAGTGCACATGGCTAAGTCTCTTTAATTTTTAAGTTAACAGCTATGTCATATGTGGCGCATTAATGGCTGCCCAAATGGGGAATTTATAAAACGTTTTGATCATCAAAGAATACACCAGAGCGGTGCCTTCTTCAATGCAATGTCATGCATGTTGCATTTTCAGTCATTAATTTCATAAACCTAAATAAGCAGAGCATAGATCCACACAAACTTTATTTTCCTGACAAAATCAAAATCCAAACACAGTAAAGGTTCAAAATAACACTATTTATTAAGACAAAACACAGCATGCAATTTTTTGGGTTGACCCCCTTTTTTAGGCTACTGTGCAGCCCCTCCCCCTTGCATTTATGTCAGATACCTCCTCACCTGGATGCTACAGTGTACAAACAGATACAGATATAATTCAGTCGCACTCATGTGCAGCTCCAGAATTTTATACTTTTTAAAATTTTATAGTTCTACTTACACTAGACATTGAAACCGCTGCTGTCCGTCTGCAGCCTGTCTCTCTCAACACGACCCCTTACGCCTTGGGGTTAGCAGCAGCCAGCAAATGGGACCAACCTTACCTTTGACATTGTGCGAGCGCTGTGCGAATGGGAGCGTCTTTCTCAACATTGAATGGCACACACTGCCCCTCGCGGTTGGAAGAGTCCCGAGCCTGGACACGCACACGCGAGGTTACGCCAAATTAGAGGGAGATGTACTTAATCCTAATTGAGCTATGGGGTCTTGTGGTACGAATCGACCCCCCCCCCCCCAGCCCCCCACCCCTCTTGTTTGCAGGGATGGGGATCCCCCATTGTTTGCAGAACTTGTTCCTGGTCCTGTGGTCTTGTTTGTCAACAACCCACGGTTGCAGACCGTTCAGTCTAAATTTCCCCGGCTGACCGATCCTCCAGGCGTTAGGTTGTTCTCCTTTACCGTTTACGCCTGGGTTTGTGTGCGCTGGCCTTGTCTCCACGAAGGCAGGCAAATTTGCTTCGAACTTTAGGCGGGAAGACATGAAATTTCGTACCGCCGCGTGGGGGGGAAAATCGACCCCTCCCCCCGACCTTCCCGAGTCAGTCCTGGTCATTCTGGAGACTAGACCACTGCTACTGTATCAGAGAGTAAGGGGGGGGAGATTGATTGCTCGGATCGTCAATACTCTATAAAGATTATTTTTAGGCTGAAGCCGCGGCGGCTAGCCTTACAACCTGTCCCGCAGTCCTTTTAGTTAAAGCAACAAAAGTGCCACGCACACATCCACAGTATGCGAAGTATAGTGATATAGCCAAGGTGCCAAAAGAGGAGAGTAAAAGCCTGGTCTTGTGTGTGTGTGGGGGGGGGGGGAGAGCATGGAAAGAGAAATCTTTCCAAAAGTAAAATCAAGTGTATTCAGTTACCACGACTGAATGATCGAATGCTACAATCCGATGTTATCCTGTGCATGAATACAACCATAAAGGAAAGATCCCCCCGCCCCTCCCTCCCGCACCCCTCCACCCCTCCATTTTTCGTATCATCGGCGCAAGTGAACAGAAAGCGAGACCTGAATGAGTCAGATGCTCTGCCGCTTGCCCGAGGCGCTGCACGAAATTTCCTCTGTGTGACAACATTCGTTTGGCACATTCAAATACCCCCCCTCCCCCCGTGCACTCCCTATCAGTCAGAATCAGAGGAGGTATGATGATGGAAATGATATTGCGTCATTCGGTTTTCCTTTTAGTGCGTTATTGTTACCCTTCAACTACGTGCGGAACCTTACTGTGCTGGAGAGAGAGAGAGAGAGAGAGAGAGAGAGAGAGGAAATTTACCAGTTAAGAATAATATAATCGCTATAGTATAAAACACCAACTAACAGTAACAATTTTAGATGAATAAAGATTTTCCAAAGGAGATGAAACGTGATTTTTTTTAAATGTCACTATGTAGTTTTGTTGACATCTATATTATTTATATGCAGCACTGCCAAAAACAGATCAGAGTGCCTTTAACAGCATTCCATACTTTATATAATATATAATATTACATGTTTAATTTATTTAAAACCTTGAGAGTGGGGATATTTTGAAATACATTGTTTGGAAATTGGATACCATTGTGTACTTTTCTCAGTAACTTACTACGGCTATGATTTAAAGACAAGTATGGAAATTTTTCTCAGAAGACCAGTTTAATTCTTTAAATGTAATTATTAATGTAATCATTGATGAACACAGCCAGTGTCCTTGAAGAAACCTTACAGTTTTCAGTGTGTTCATATTACCAGTGGTCGCTTCAGAGTGCTGAACTAGTTGTCATGCATTGAAAGAATGGACAAGGTACTTATTAGGTTGCCTCACCCACCCACCCCCCCAAAAAACATTTTCCCATTCTTGCAAACCCCAGCCTACCCTTCCATCTGATTGATTATTTTTGTGCTTCAGAAAATCTGTTTATAAATAGTCGTCAATTTTTTTAGACCACTTATAGTACTTGCTGTGTACATTTACTGTTTTTACTATATATATATATATTATACACAGTTAGTGTAGTATTTTTGAGTACATTATGCAATACTGTGCAAAGTCAGTGTGCCATAAAATTATAATAATAAAAGCAAATGTTGCAAAACATGCTGCAATTATTGACCAGCAAGTAGAGCGAACACGCTCAATAATTCAGTGGTGTGTGTGTGTGTGTGTGTGTTGCTGTTGTGTTCCCCTTCTGAACACCTTACAGTGGGTCACCTGGCATATGTTATATGTTTATAAATATTTTATATACATGTGCAAGTCTTGAAAGTTCCGAGGTGAGTTTGGGTTGCTATGCGGCCTTCTCTTCAAGGGAAAAGTTACCCCATGCTGTTGGCACAACCTGTCTCGTATGTTAACTCCGTTTCTGGAGATGGATACTTATACTGTATGTATGTACATGACAAATGCTTCCATAAGGTCATGACGCTGTGCAACATTTTATAAAAAAAGAGAAAATATACCCCGTCATGTTGGCAGCCACACGCTGTCTTCGGTTGCTTTAACTCCGTTTCTGGAGGATGGATACTGTTACTGTTAGTGTTAGTGTTAAGCAAGGAGTTATCCACATAAAGTTCTATCGAGCGCCTTACAACATTTTGCTGGAACATTGCTGTTCTTGCTGCAGTGTCAGTGTGTTGTGACAGCCCAAAGCAGCCAAGGCGTTGTGAGTATGTGGGGAGGGGGTGGGGGTGTTGCTGCTGATTAGAGGGGGCTGGAGGGCAGCTGGCGATGGGCAAGTGAAGCAGACTTTTGATGTCATCACGCCCATCCACATCTGATCGCCATTTAGAGCCGGCACTTAATTGAGTCAGGAGTGTTTTTTTCTCCTCTCCGACGCATCGGTCGTAGACTTGAGTGCAATAATTATTCTTGACTGAACGAGTCGGAGAGGCAATGTCCATCGTCGTTGCATTCCCTAGTACTAGGCCCTGCCCTCTCGTTTGCAGGGCTGGCGTGCGATTGACCGCTGATGCCACGCAGGCGTGAAGCACAGTAAAATATATTTTAAAACTGGCCTTCCAGTGTTAAACACTGACAACACACACACAGACAACACGCCCCCCCCCCCCCCCCCCCCCCCCACACACACACACCACCGCAACAACAATAGCGCAATCGAAAACAACAACAGTAAACACTGAACTGTGGATCGTATTGTTAATCAATAATTGCGAAAAGCACCCTTTCACTTAATTGTAACCCGATAAGTGCGGTGTTTTGAACATGTTCATTGTGTTGTCTTTCAGTTTCATCGTTTTTCAGTTCTGTTGAGTTTGAGTGTATGTGAAACTGAACTTAAAAGCAATCGAGTTCGAGGCTCCGTGCACAAGCAGACTTACATGGATATAATTATATATACATATATATACATGATATTAAAGCCTTATTTATTTCATGTGCCTGCTGCCATTTTCGTGTACAGGAATGTGCCCGATACACTGTCCGAGTCCCGTTTATATACGGCCAGAACCACAGACTCCTCACTCGTGCTACAATACGAATTGAATGGCGCTAGTCAGCAGGCGGTCTGACGAAGCGGGCACCGACACTGCTCGGGAACTGCAGCTTCAACTGTTGAAGATAGCAGCGGGCAGACACTCAACAGTCGCCTGACTGGAGCCACAGATCAATACCCGGGATGAGCTGTGGGCGCGCTGTCTAGAGCTACTGTATCCATGGGAAATACGCTATGAATGGAGCTATGGGAGTTTTCTCTCCACACTCTCGGAAGTCGCAGATCTATGCGCGCTGAAATCTGCGTTTTATGTGTCGTCTGCGCCAAACTGCACGCGCTGAACCGGAAGTGGGAGTGTTGAGGTTGAATTATTAATGTTTATGAGATATACATGTATATATATATATATATAATGTGTATAATACATAATATGTGTAAAAGTTTCATCATTCTCGAGGATGGAGATGGAAAAGGCATGACCTTATTGTTTTAGTAGTATTGATTTAGACGGTATTTTCTAGGTGACTTCCATTATGTGTCTGTCAGACCTTCTGCCTGTTACTTAGAGGGAGTTCAACCCAGCAACTTTTACTTAGTAGGATTGAACGAAGCACAGGAGGGGGGGGGGGGGGGGGGGATGTAACGTCATTTTGGATCTGTAGCGAAAGTGCTGTGCAATATAGACAGCTGACTTTTTAATTTTAACTCCAAAGTTTTGTTGACTTTTCCTACAATAATAATAATAATAATGGGCATTAGCGCGCTTAACCTGTAATACTAACACCTCTGAGACTAAGAACTTGCAAATTCTTTTTAGTATACATACTACATACATCTGGACGACAAAGGTTCAAAATGCAAAGACACGTGGACATTTGGAATGTCCTCACAGACCTTCAGGGCGCTATCATGTCTTCTGGAATTTCCTCATCAGACCTTGAGGGCGCTTTTCTGTCACCAGGAATTTCTTCATCAGACCTTGAGGGCGGTTTTCTGTCACCTGGAATTTCCTCATCAGACCTTGATGGCGCTTTTCTGTCACCTGGAGTTTCCTCACCAGACCTTGATGGCGCTTTTCTGTCACATGGAGTTTCCTCATCAGACCTTGATGGCGCTTTTCTGGTACCTGGAGTTTCCTAATCAGACCGAGAGGGTACTTTTCTGTCACCAGGAATTTCCTCATCAGACCTTAAGGGCGCGTTTTTTTGTCACTAGGAACCTCTTCATGAAACTTTAAGGGGCGTCTCCTTGCCTCACGGAATTTCCTCATCAGTCCTCCAGGGCGCTTTTCTGTCACCAGGAATCTCTTCGTGCCACTTGGACTCCTCGTTGGATCCTTAGGTCGCCTTTCTGCCTCCATGACAATGTTTTGTTTAAAACTACATATTTTATTTTTCCCCAACGTCAGCATCGCAGACAGAAGATAATTTATGAAGCTGACCTTTGTTTTCTGTGGCGTCTGTGAGAGATAATTGGGGTGGGGGCTTTGTGTTGCCTTTACTTGGGGAACCACTCAAGAAACTCTCATCGAAATAGGTCCCAGTGCTTTAATCATTGAGGCAAAACCTCTACGACTTCTTTTGGTAGTAATACTAATAGGTAGTCATTCCATTCAGCGATGTCGGGTATGATTTGAGTCCGTGTTTGATCTGGATGGGCATGATGGCAGGGATGTCACTGGTGAGCAAATACACGTTGTGCATTAAGGTTTGAGATTGTATTTGTTCACCGGTCGCCGCGTCCGCAGACGTCATTCCTCACAACACCGTAATGATATCGTGCCACCGGTGTGGGCTTTTCTGTGAGGACGGCACACAGATCCATGGCGTGCAGTTTGATGTGTTCTCGGGCCGTCTCGCCGTTCCCACACCGCTCATTGATCAACGCTAAAGATGAATAAGTATTCATGGCCTGGCGCTTTTTGCCGCAACCAGCCTCCTTAGCCCGGATATGACAATTGTTTGAACGTAGCGTCTGAGCGCCGATATTTTAGTGTTGGCACAGCGCAGAACTGCATTGCCATTGCTTGGGGCGAAGTGTTGCCGTCTTTCATTCTGTCTCGCTGTCGCTGTCTGTATCTTGTCTGTCCAACTCTCTCTCTCTCCCCCCCCCTCTCTCTCCATCTGTCTTTCTCTCACTGGGAAAGTGTGTGTGTGTGTGTGTGTGTGTGTGAAGAATCGCTGGCAGCAGTCTCATTCTAGTCTGTGTATAATATAGGCACCTCCACCCCCTCCCCCACCGCCTTCTCATTCTCTGGAGCTCCACTCATGCCCCCTTGGTGAGAAAATCCATGAATAAATGTCTGGAACGGTCTTGCCATGGAATATCTGTTCTGGAATATAAAAACAGCTTTATTTTGGCAGGCCGCCGAGGATGAAGCGGCGGGGTAAATGAATAGCAAACAGAGACATGTCATATGAAAGCCCCCCGCCCCCCCCACACACACTCACACACTAAGTTTTCTTGCACGAAAAAGAGTTTATGGGGTTTTGCGTTTATTTTGGGAATCAAAGTCGGCTTCTTGGAAAAGTGTTAAGAAAATTGAGAAAGTTCGTGCATGACAACGCACTCGTGTATTCTCGTGAACAGTAGGAGGGTCTGTGTTGATGCGGAAGATTGCTTTGATGTGCGTTTGCTTGCTACAGTTGTGATGAGACAGATGTCAGTGACAGTGTACTGACGCGAAGAAGCTTTCATGAGGCTCTCATCCTTACAAACGCCAGCTGGTGTTTCGCTCTGCCGTTGTGGGGTACCGGGCTCGAGCCTTGCGCTGTACGTTGTCTTCTGGTCTGGCGGAGACGTTGGACTGAATGTATAGTCTCTCAGATGAGGACGAAAGACATGTGGGTCCCGTGTGTTTCTAACCGCGCACGTAAAAGGTCCCAAGGCAGTTGGAAATCGAAGAAGAGTATGGTCAAATTAAGACAATGTACATCTGTGTATTGCCTATTGCAGCACATCACTAAAAGTATAACCTCACATACAGAGGCAGGACTTGGTAGCGCTGCTCTTGTGGCTGCTGTAACCTAACACGCACATGACACACTGAGGGGAGAGAGAGAGAGAGAGAGAGAGAGAGGGTTTAACCAGCATGTAAGTACGTGTCAGTGATGATAGCTAGGTCGGTTCCAACTTTGTTGTGTAGCAGCAATTATTAATATGCTTCACTTTTTGCATACTGTTTTTTAAAATTAAAAAACAACAACTTTTTAATGGTGATGAAGACACATGAACATGACCTGCTTTGGAGGAAGACTGCTGACACCGACCCATTGATTTGTCTTCTGTTCCCTTCCGGGACCCTGCACGCTCGTGCCCTGCATGCTGCGCAGGCTGTGACATGGGAATTGGGCCTCGAGCCCTGCTCGTGCGGCTCGAGAGTGCTTCCTGCAATTGATCACTGTGTTGTGAGAGTCACAGCTAATAATCCAGGACATCCCCCACAAGCGAGCTGGCCCCGCGAGCCGCAGCGGTGCTGGAGAGCACCAGTCTCTGGCTTTCTTTGTGCCAAACCTACTCGAAGGGATGCGTATACATTTCGTTTCATGCACTCAGTTTACAGAAAAAGACAATCACACCCAATAGCACTTAGTTAAAAAACAAAAAACATGAACAATCTGTAGGGAAACGCAAACCGAAATTATACAAGAGATCAAGAAGTAATAAGGACAAGAACAAGGCCTGTTGTTTGAATATGAATATTTCCGAAGGGGGCCAGAGCGTTGGGCACCTGCCGTTACGTGTTGCTGATGCTAGATTACATACATCTGTAAGTTCATACGCACAACGATTCATGAACGAAGACAATCCCAGCGACCATACCGGAGGGATTGTGTATATTGACCCCCAACATACTATACAGTTTGTTCCTGGTGACGCATCTTACGTGGCGGTGTCTGATTGTTGGTGGCCAGCCCCGATACAAGTACAATTCATCACAGTTGACCCCCCGCCCCCCCGACACACACACACACACACACGCACTCACTCACACGCACACACACAGAGCACACCCCCCCCCACCCCCCCCCGCCTCCTACCCCCGCTCCACACACACACCGTGCCAAGTTGTGTGTATGCGTATTATTTGTCGACACCAGTAGAACTCATAGTTTTCTGTGCCAGGTCAGCCGGTTGAAAGTCGTTAATTGTCTGGTTCAGCAACCGGGTCACTCGTTTGCTTGGCCCAGTGGACAGTGTAAAGACACGTTGTATAATCTTGCCCTCGGCAGCTACTCCGTTTGGACTTTTACGGCAGGGATCCATCATTACGAACACAGCTGTCGTCTGAGTAGAAAGTGGAAATGTTTTCCTGTTTTGAAACAGCGGTGAGGGATACTTTGTGAAGTTTCCGTTTATTCACCTAGCAGAAGAACGTTGGGTCCAGTTTCAGAGGTACTATGGCGTAAATGGATGATAGAAGTTAATCAGTTTGGTGAAGCAGATACATAACAAAGGGAACACTGACAAAAACACTCGCTAACAATAACTGATGGAGCGGCTTTCAAAGGTTATTGAATGTACGGCTACGGTTGAAGTTAGCTGTATAACTCAGGTGATTTATAAAATCACAGCTGATTGTCTTGCACCGTAATTCGCGTAAACGTTTTCTTGGGCCACTGTAGCTCTGCCACTGATACCATTACCATTGCTACTAACTAGTCAGACCAGCGCCTGGGTCTCTGGTGGCAGCATGGGGGCAATAAACAAACCACCAGAACATCCTAGGACAACAATTGACCCAACAGAACTAGACGTCCCGATTCCCATTCTGGCGCTTCTCGGCTTACTTATCATGAACGCTGTTATTGTGATGGTCAGCGACCATTGAGGCACGGAGCGTTGCGGTGATCCAGTGGACAGTGCCGCCGAGCATTACGGTCTCTCGCTGACCATGCGTCGACCATTCTCAGGGCTGACACAGAAGGGGCATTGTGATCGACGAGCGGAGCTGAGGACTTCTTTATTGGGGCCCTCACAATCTCAATCTCATTGCCCCTTCTCTTCGCGACCGGACGGCCCTTTTTAGTGGGCGTGTGAGTCTGTCACAGGGGTCCCCGTTGTCAGTATTTGTGTCATCAGTTTCGCTTGCTGCGCTGTGGTACTTTACTGTTAGCAGCGAGGGAATGGATTGATCCTTACGTCCAGACAACCGCAATTTTTTTAATAAATATATATATATGTATTTATGTATTTTTAATTATAGGGAAACCAGTCAGCAAATCACAAATGAAGGCCCCACTCACAGTTCGCGTTACACGCCTCTTTGTGTTTCAAGATAATTGGGGCAAGACAAAAACAAACAAATATTAAAAGTGAAGCTCAGTGGAACGGGAAGGGAAATTAGAAAGGTCTGTAAAATTCGTGGTAGTAGGCGAAGTTTGCTTGGCTATTAATATTATATCGCACTACTCCAGGCTTTAAAGGGAGAACCTGGTAGCTCTGGGTTCTCTGCACAGGGGACCTTGCTATACTATATCAAAGACCCGCATTTCTGGTAGCCCACAGAGATGGGAACTTAAAACGTTTGGTCAGGTATTCGATGACATGATACTGAGTCGCGGAGAAGACCGGAAAAAGAGGAAAGAATAAACAGAATGGCTCAATAAAGACAGAAGAATTTTCTTCTCGTCAGTAAAAGCACGTGGAATGTTTCCTGGTGTTGGTTCGTTCAGTCATCGCCATTATCACACCCATACAATACAACTACACCAGGACTGACAGTGATTGACAACCCCAGAGAAACTTGCACTGCTGCCGGGGCGGACTTGAACCCTTGTTCATTGTGTGTCGTTGTCTGGCACACTGGGCGTTGTCCACAAGGCTGTGGACCACCAAAGCTAGGGTGTGTGTGTGTGGGGGGGGAGACACTTTGGCCACACCATGCGGAGGAGGCGATATTGGATCAGAGGCAGGAGAGCGTCGGGTCGCACCAAGGACGGGCCAGACAGCTAATGTTGAGGGGAAATTGAGCGGAATGGCCATAGTTTCTCCCTCTCTCCCTCCCTCCCCCCCACCCCACCCCGCGCCCTCCCAGGTTCCCCGGGCTTCCAAGCTTTAGTTTAAGCACCCATCCTGGCTTGATTGCTGGACACTTGCTGCTGCCACTGCCACGACCATCCTCCCTCAACGCATGGTCGTGGCGGTGTACACGGTGTGCGGCGGCAGCCACCGGAGCCTTGAAGTGAACGCCGGCGCACTTGGCTGTCCATTTTATGATACTGCTACCGTCTCCTCTTTCAAGAGCTCATGGTCACAGTCATCGGTGGATCCGTGCCGTTGGCAGTGTTACGCACGCGACCATTCTTCTGAATTTTAAATGTTAGGTCTTGCTGCTTCCATCTTATCCCATAATTTTGAATGTTAGGTCTTGGTGGTTCCATCTTATCCCATTTTTCTGAATTTTGAGTGTTAGGGCTAAGGCCTTGGTGGTTCCATCTAATCCAAGCAGTCTTAGAAATAAAGAAGAGTCTGTGGGCCTCTGTGTGTGTCGGTCTGTGTCAACTCCATGCATTGGCGCGGCGGCCTTGGCGCGGCGGCCCGCTGAATCTATGGAGATGAAACTTGATGTGAAGATTCCTTGGGACACGAGGGTCATATGTACATGTAACACCTCTTTCGCTAAGTAACACAATAACATTGAAGATTACTGAGGCGAGCGAGTCGTTCTGTGAAGTAAAGGGGGGCTGGTGTAATCTTAACTGCTTCCCCGTTTCTCAGGTAGCTTCGTGGTTTAATGGTTAGCATTCCGGACTTCGCTCGTCTCCAAGCCCGAGTTTGAACTTCGATGAAACCTAAAAACAATTGTCGCCTTTTGGGGGGGGGGGGGGGGATTGCCAGCTTCTGCAACACAAGCATCATCGAAAGTGTGTATTTTTACTTTTATTGTCTGTGTGTATATTTATATCTCACTGTGTCAACACCAACAAAAACGAAATTACTTTTAGCGCTTCCATTCATGTGGTATTCTCTCTCTCTGTCTCCACACACACACACACACACACACACACACACCACACACACACACACACACACACACACACTGTCTTATTAAGACGGATGCATTCTGTTTTAAAACGTTATTTGATACCTGTCTGGGTCACACAGACTTCTTGGAAGTATGAAGAGTGAAATGTTATTCATTGCCACTAAGCCACACGTCTTTCTTTTGGAGTTCGGAGTCAGTAAGGAACGCAGCGTACGCCGGTCGAGCTGGCAGATATTTCTTTTTGATATATTTTGATTTTTGTGGTAAATTTCCGTTTAGAAATTCAGGAACTTGGGGATTACTCCTCTTTCGTTCCCTACGGCGCTCGACTTCCTGAGCAAATTGCAAAACGTTTTTTGTCATTTGAAGCTGAACTGCCGCGACTATTTCCCCATAAATGACAGCCTGCGCGCTACTCAAGCTGGCGGTGTTTGCGTGCTGAGCACTCATTGGGATGAGGACGTTTCGAGCGTCGTGCGCCTCATCAGACCCGTGATTACACATCGATTTTTCCTCAGACCTTGTCTGCCCCTTGACCCTGATGACCCTTCAGCGCTGGACGCGGCCTTCGTCATGGGAGGAGGCCTAACCGTGGACCTCCAGAGGGAAGGCCACAGTGCTAAAGATCAATGCCAGTCTCATCAGCCGGAGAGGTGCAATCAGGGGACCAGAACCAAGGCTATTGAGTCTCGTGTTTCACTCAGCTTCCGGCCGACCACCACAGCTTTCATTTCAGGATGCACTGACCGTTCTCGCATCTTTGCTTGGTTTGCAGTGAAATCTATACATCTATGGTTCTCTTGATACTTGAGTTGAGCGAACAGTCATCTTCTTCTAATGACTCATAGTCAAGTCATTCGCACATGTTTCGGAACCTAACACTAACCGGTTACAGTTGTGTTTATTTAGCTGCGTGCTGTAATATTTGAATTTTGTGAAAGAATAATCGATGGGTTCTGTAAGCATTGGCAGCTGGCTGTTAAGCCGTCCAGTACAGATGTCGCTATTGTGGTAGTCCGGGCTGTGTGTGACAGCCGTGTTTACACACAATTGTACGGTCGCCCCCTCGGTGGAGTTATGGGGCGAAAGCGAATGAGGAAAAGTGTTAAGTCAGCCTGTTACTGAGCACGAGGTTGTCATTGTGCTACACTTACAGCTTCACACTTTGAGTAGACGGTGGTGCTGAAGCTGGCAGTTTAGTTTGCTGTTATTGATCGAGTTCAAGCGAGCGAAGGGATTCGTGTGTGTGTGTGTGTGTGTGTGTGTGTGTGTGTGTGTGTGTGTGTGTGTGTGTGTGTGTGTGTGAGAGAGAGAGAGAGAGAGAGAGAGAGGGAGAGAGAGAGAGAGTGAGGCCTTCAGAGAAAGGACGCCGCATAGCTCCAAAGAGTTTGATCGTAAGAAAAAAGAAAAGAGCTCGCTCATTATTAAAAGCTGCTAATTGGGTATAATTGCTGCTGAGGCGGCTCCTGTTCCGCAGTGGGGAAGAAGAGGCCTGCGATAAGTGGGAATTTACTTTTTTCTTTCTTTTTTCTCTCTCTCTTTGTTAGAAAGCTAGACTGCAATGATGTCAGCTACACTGATCGATCGAAAAAAATCCATCTTTGGAAAGCGGCTGCGTTCGCCTTTGTCGATGCCGCAGACAGCATACATGTAGCAAAGCAGAATAGTGTGACTGTGCGTCCAACACGTTGGTTTTATTCACCAAAATGCGGAAACGTGATTCCAGCTCTAGGTGAGACGATGTGAATTCAGGAGGAAGCAGGTTCTTTCCCCCAACCCTGACACACATCTGTGGTTGCAGTCACTGTGTGTTCTGCAGGAAGGAATGTTCTGACCAATCTTGGTAGCTCTGTAGACCACGGCTATTGTTTGTACAATCGGAGGCACGTTTTCACCAATTCTGGTACATCTCTGTGACGGCAGTTGATGTTTGTACCATAACCATAGGAAGTATCGTCCTAATCGAATGTCGTTCAAAAGTAACGAAAATTGGCACGATGGAAAGCAGCACACACACACACACACACACACACACACACACACACACACACACACACACACACACACACACAACAGCGACAACATCAACAACAACAACGAAAACCCCATTAAGAAACAGCACCACTGCAGCAGATAAACAGCAACAACACATGTATGTGACTCTTGCAATGTACTTGTCTTAATCTCTTCACTGCTGTCCGGGGTTATCATATCCGTTATGAAATGTTTCGTGCTGATGACGTCCATGGAGTAACGTGGAAGAATCAAGAACCCCTCTTCCAATATTTGTTTGTCCTGTTTGTATGAAGTTGGACGGAAGACTTAAAATCCCTTCTTCCAGTCTTTGGTTTAGTACTGAGCTTATTTGTGAGAACTATGGAGTATAATGGAAGACTGAAGGTCGCCGTTTAATCCTCTGTTTCTGTTTATAATTTTCCCCCTCGGTTCGTACAGTACGAGTTAACCATGGAAGAATCAAGATTCCCGCTTCCAGTCTCTGTTTACATCCTAAATGTATGAAAAATAACGTCAGAATCACAATCCCTTCTGCCAGTTGTCCTATAAAAAGAAAGAAATGCGTGCAGTACAATGTGTGCTTCGGACTCAGGTTAGGTGTAAGCACCTTACAAATACTTTTACATTACATTACAATGGAAGAAGCAGTTACGACCTACTTCCAATCTCTTTTGTGTATTGACCGAATCGTGGACAAAAATCGATTACCTTTTACGGGAAAAGCCTGCCACGGAGATCGTATGCTGTATTATGAGCTCATTTCACTGGGCTTGTCGGTTGTTTGTTTACATGTTTTGTGGGCTTTCCTCGGCTGGAACCTCCAGTGCTGTGTGAAAAGTTAGTGTGTGCAGCCGTTTCCCTACACTTGTAGTTGTACAAGTACACTGGTGATTAGTCAGTTCTTTGATTTTTGCGCCCCTCAGGGTCACATCAGGACGAATATTTGCAAATATAATACTGGACTGTTGCATGAATTGCGACACTCTACTCACTTACAGATCGTCGTTGTCCACTGTCTTTGTTTGCGTCGTCGGTATTGAACACTTCAAAATGACTTGAAAAGATATATATATTTATAGATAAAAGTTGTTGTTTTTTTCTTTCTGCGACGAAGTAGGTTTATTTGTTGCTTTTGTGCATACACCATTACATGTAGTTTGTAAAGCGCATTGTGCTCATGGTACCTTTGGTAGATAGTACGCTGTATAAATCTCTTTTGTTAATATTGTTATTATTTTTATTTTTTTAACGTCCAATACTTTTTATGTAGTATTTCAAGATTCACCTTAAGCATATTTTTTATATTTTTTTGGTCTCGCCTCTGCAGCTACCAACTAGGCAGCTCTAATTGGATTCCAAGCCTTCCAATTTGTTCCCCGTTCTCTGGTGTACAAAATTGGGTTTCAGATACACGCACACCACAGAACGCTGCAAATGATCCAATTACTGGCTAGGGTTTGACGATGAGGTTTGGCGTTTTTATGCAGGCTGGTTTACCTGATAGAAACCAAATGGCGCGCTACACTATGAATTTTGAGATAAGGGATGTATTTTTCCCCTCCTTTTTTGTGTGCGGCGAAGTAGGTTACTTTTGACGTCAAATTAGATTATTATTCGAGCATAGCGTAGGCCTTGCTCACGCCTCCGGCAGTCCCCCCCTCGCCCTTCTCACCTCCCCATTCCCGGCACAGTTCAGCTCTTCAAGCCCTGTTGAACCAGAACAGGCTGGGTTGGTACATGATACCATAGATCTTTAAGTGACAGGCGTGAAAATTAAGCTGTTTCAAATCGATATGCATAATTTCAGTAATAAATACATTTACATGGCAGCTTGCTTGGCCTGATGCCGTCAGATTGGGTCGTCCGTTTTGAACCTTCTCTTTCAAATCTCTCTCTCTCCCTCTCTCTCTTTAGGCCATGTTATATAAATGTGTCTAATTTTCCACTGAATACGTGTCGGAAAATCTGTCTGGAAGTAGCTTTCTCACTTGAATATAATCAAATCGTGAATATCGAGACTGGCTAATTATTGATTGTTTTGTCTTGGTCTTGTACCTCAGTTTGCAGTTGATTGCGTTGTGTGTACAGAACTAGGAGCCAGCTTTTTACGTGTTTTCTTTGACTTGCGCTTCGACCTGTATGAAGTGTTCTGCGAATTCGTGATTTGTCCTTGGGTGACCCTGTGCGGTTGACGGGAGGTAAAAATCCAAGAACTGTTTCTGGAAAATCTAAATTTTGCGACTAACTCAAACGTGGCCACTGCAATGTCCAGAAGCTGCACGGTGTTCGCAGCGGAAATTTATATATATATATGTATATATTATATACGCACGCACGCACGCACGCACGCACGCACGCGCACGCGCACGCACACGCACACACACACACACACACACACACACACACACACACACACACACACAGAGGAGTCGGTGAGTTTTTTAAATTTTTATGACGACCAAGAATTCAGTGCTCAGACGACGAGGGTTTCATGGAAACACGAAGGAGTGCATCAGGTCCCGTCTGTTACGCCTGTCAGTTTAATGGAGGGAGAGCCAGACCACGGTAACTGGGTGAGAGCGGCTCTCTCAGGTAACCACGTCTTTGATCTGCGAATTCTTGACCAGCCAAGAGCGGAAAAGAGGGCAGTCATTAGCGTTAAATCTTCCTTCATTGAGTGCCTTCATTAACCCCCTCCCTCTCAACTAAGAACCCGTGTCTTTGAAGATGAGCTTCTATGGTTCAAAGGAAGACTTCCAAAAAAAGCGATCAAAAGAGAGAAACTTTATAGGTCCCTGACAGAAATGATTGAGATTCCTGCTAGCGTGAATATTGAGGCTTTGATATTTGTGTAGTTTTTAAATTGTTGTTCTTGTAAATCTCTGAAAATTATGTTATCAGCGTGAAACGATTTTTTTTTCTTTAGTAAAATAAAAATGGTTTGTTTTTTCTTCATGCCGCATTGCTACAAATAACTGATTCTGATGAAGCTTTTAGAACAAAAGAAAAAATGTGGGGTGGATATAGTGTAATAATCACTCGAATTGGAAATCGATCCAAGCAAAACTGATGGTGTAATTTTAATTCTTGTTGTGTCATTTTGATTAAGATTGATCTCTCTGTCTCTCTCTTCATCCCTCCCCAGCCCCTCTCTCTCTTTCCCTCCCTCCCTTCCTCCATGTTACGCGATATGATTTATTTCCTCGTGTGTTTTTGGCTGACTTCGTCTACTCTAAACCACTCCATGGAAACGCCTTGGTTTGTTTTTCTTTTGAAGTAAGACATTAGTGGGCGAGCGAGAAAACAGCAAGTGTTTTCTTTACAGAGCACTTCGGCGCAGGGGTTATCGGAGACGGTCATAAATGTTGTCTGCGCGTTGCAACCTTGCCCCAAGATCCTCTATAAATCAGTGTCAGGATGCTTGGCTAGACACCCAGCTAGTCCTACAACGCAGAATACTTCAAAGACGTAAAGATACCATAGAGCAGAAGCAAAAAAACAGGCATTCCCCCTCGTAATTAGGCTGATGTTTTAAGGGGGTTGTATAATTTGTAACTAGACAGGTATATTTATGTTGCTACCTCAGATTTGGTTGCTCTCTCTCTCTCTCTCTCTCTCTCTCTCTCTCTCTCTCTCTCTCTCTCTCGTTGTCAGGCTTAGGAGCAATGGCTGGAATCACCGCCCTGTGATTGTCTTGAAGGGGCACTATAGAGACAATCGCGCTTTGAAATTTATGACGTGGGTGATTTTTTTTTTAAACTAACGTTTGTGTCTGAAAACGAATACAACCATACTCTGTGTGGGTGTGGGTGTGTTGCCTCCTACAATTTTTTTATGTATAGTGTTTTTCGGTTTACATCAACGTTTATGTCTGAAAACAAACACAACCATGCATTGGGGGGGGGGGGGGGGGACTGTGTCTCGTTTCAGAACAGACCATGGATTCGTTTGATTTTCGTATTCGTCCTGAGATAGTCAGCTTTAAACGCCAGGTCAACCACGTAGGTCAAATAGGCTGGCTTGGCGTCAGAACCCAACTAACTCGTTGAACCTTCATCCCTTTGAAGTTTTTGTCTTCTTCCAAGTTCTACGCGGTTGACTGGGAGTTGTTTCTTTGGTGATTCTGCTTGCTGTTCCTCGTCTTCCAGACACAGGCATTTAATTCTGTAAATTAAATTTATATCTGAGTCTTCAAGATTGTCTTTGTCTGCATCTTCCGAAGCCAACATTATTCTTCTGAGAAAAAAATGTGCACTTTAAAAATTAGATGAGTGTGAGTTGACGGGAAAAGAAACAACCCCGTACTTTTCCACTCGCTTAAATATGTGTGTGTGTGTGTGTGTGTGTGTGTGTGTGTGTGTGTGTGTGTGTGTGTGTGTGAGTGAGAGAGAGAGAGAGAGAGAGAGAGAGAGAGAGAGAGAGAGAGAGAGAGAGAGAGAATCGACCTCCATTGAAGACTGGCCACAAATAGCCAAGTCGTAATCTTCTCTGCGATCACACAGTCGGTCCCGTAATCTCTCGTTACCGCTTGTTCCCACAAGGACTTCCCAAGACGTGCCCAACGAACCGAAGCGGTCTTGTCAGAGCAGACACCGCACAGCATGTAGTATTTCTGATCAGAGCGTTGCTAGCTCTGCTTTTTTCTTACCCCAGCGGGTGACCATCAGACGACAAAGGAGCTGATCGTAAGAAGTCATCGCCCGTGTTGTTGTGATGGAACGACATGCAGGGACCAGCTATAGATTATTCCAACCACACTGCCTTCATTCAGTGAGTGACGTCGGCTGACACGAAGCAAACGAGTTTTATTTCTCAGCACCTCGCTCTTAACCCCAGCAGGTTATTATTATCATCAGATTATGTACTCCCGGATGCTGTTGTGGTTCAATGCTAGTACTTTGATGTCGTGACGTAAATTGTAATCGTAGGATTTAGACGAGAGATTGAATCTGAAAAAAAGAAAGAAACGAACGTCGTTGTCAGGCTTAGGAGCAATGGCTGGAATCATCGCCCTGAGATTGTCTTGAAGGGACACTATAGAGACAATCGCGCTTTGAAATTTATGACGAAGTTTTTGCATCTACGTCAACCCTACCACCACCACTCTGTCTCCTTCCAGTTCACATTCCACGCCTCGCTTTCCGGCACCCTTCCTCCAAACGCTGCAGCAGTTTGTTACGCCATTTAAGGGGAAATCCCGAACTCCAAGCACTGGTTTACGACACCCTTCCTCCCTTAGAAGAAGGTGCCGGAAAGCGATGCTCGGAGTGTGGGGCACTCCCGAACTCCAAGCACTGATTTACGACATCGTTCCGGAAAGAGATGCTCGGAGTGTGGGGCACTCTGACAGTTTTCGGAGACCTATGGAGTAATGTCAATCAATGTTAGTGTCCACTTGTTTAGCGCAGTTAACTCCATGTA
Organism: Alviniconcha marisindica; assembly: GCA_018857735.1. NCBI lineage: Eukaryota > Metazoa > Mollusca > Gastropoda > Provannidae > Alviniconcha > Alviniconcha marisindica. The sequence continues at coordinate 502,922 of JABMCL010003627.1, forward strand.
TGTAATCCATGTATATGTTCGTTGTACTTACTGTGGTGTGGTGTGTGTGGGTGCGTGCGTGTTGAGGGGACTGTGGGGGAAAGGGGTAATGGGAGTGGGATAATCATAAGGAACGGACTGTGGGAAGAGATGGGGGGGGGAGGGGGGGGGGGGGGCGGTTTGGGTGTCTATGGAGTTGAAAACCAATGTGATTTCACTTTAAGTAACCAGTTATGACAGTGGTTGGAGAGAGAGAGAGAGAGAGAGAGAGAGAGAGAGAGAGAGAGAGAGAGAGAGAGAGAGAGAGAGAGAGAGAGAGAGAATCCCATGAAAACAAATGTGATTTCAGTAACCAGTTATGACAGTGGTTGGAGGAAGGATGTCGTACCCCGATGCTCGGAGTTTGTTACTCTTCCCCGTCCCCGCTCACAGCCTTGATCGCGTTCGGCAGGTGACCGGTCTGCCAATTAGACGCAAACGGCGGCCGCGAAACGGCGGGTAATGGACTGTCCACTGGCCCACCGGTTGTGGGGGAGGACTGTGATTCCGTCTTTAGCGGACGCGATTGATCGATGGACGAAGCAGTACAATGGCGGTTGTCTAAAGGGCAGGGCGGTGCAGTGAAGGGTTCCATTTCCCTTTTCGGGTTTTTGTGGCCGCTCTGAATTAAGACTTGGCGGTGTGTCTGGCTGTTGGGGGGCTTGTTTCGTTTCTTGTGTGGAAGGTGTGCGTGCGTGTGTGTGTGCGTGCGTGTGTGTGTGTGTGTGTGTGTGTGTGTGTGTGTGTGTGTGTGTGTGTGTGTGTGTGTGTGTGTGTGTGTGTGTGTGTGTGTGTGTGTGTGTGTGTGTGAGAGAGAGAGAGAGAGAGAGAGAGAGAGAGAGAGAGAGAGAGAGAGAGAGAGAGAGAGATATGGTAGGTAGCTTGGGGTAATTCAGCTTTGTTTCGCTTCCCCGAAGCGGTGACATGGCTATTCCTCAAGAAAACCACTGCACTGATTTTGAATAGTATGTCTGCGTGTGTCTTTATGCACTAATGTTCTGGAGTTAAAAGAGTTAAAGGTTCAGAGTCCTTCGTATTGATACATTCACCCTGCACACAGTCTTGCCGTTGAAAGCAGTTAATCTCGCTCTCTCTCCTTTTAAAGCATCGGCGTTTGTGGACATCTCTGCTCCAGTTCATAGTTTGTCGAATATGAACACATTGTTTGACATACAGGCACGCCACCTGATATGTAAATGTTCTTTAAACGCACCAAGGCACGTCACATGTGCACAGATACACACACACACACACATGTGCACACACACACATGTGCACAACACAGACAGTGGGGGGGGGGGGGGGGGGGGGCAGACAGACCAGCCGGCATGCAGGTACACAGTAAGACAGAATTGGGGCTAGTTACAGTGTTTGGGAGGTTGAAAAGAAGTTTTGACAGCTCATCTGAAAGGATAGACGGTTGTTACTTTTCATACAGAGTTCCACACAGCCGGGCCAAAACGAGATAACACACAGTCTTCTTTAGTCTTGCCTTTATCGGGTGGGAACTTCATGAATCAATGAAACTGCAGACTAGTGAGACTTCCAGCACCAATCCAGGTGGGGATTCCTCGGGCATAGATCAGTTAGAGTTACAAGCAACCAGAGAGAAAGCAAAACGCATAAACAGACCCTGACACTTAATTCCCAGCACGCACATCGTTGTCTATAACTGTCAAAGATTACTGTGACGGACGAGGAAGGCTCGACTCTATCGCCCGTCTGGATCTGCAACCAAAGACTTAATTTCCGTTTCCCCTACTTCGTCGCTTGACAAATTGTCCGACAGTTGTTGTGTTAGTTTGTTCCATGCTGGTGGAATCCGTTTCAACAAGCAGCGTTTTCATTCACGCCTGGAAGTCTCATCGTTTTTGCCTTAGCAGTACCAGCAACTCAGGTATTTGTTTGTATCCCCCCCACCCACCCCACCCCCCTTTTTTTTTTTAAAGGGGAGGGCGGTGGTGGTGAGAAGATGGGGATCACAGTTATACTCTGTGTGAAGAGAAAAGCAGCGTGTTTGCCTTCCAACAGTCAAAACCTCTTCAGTCTGTCTTATCGCTCGGCCCCTGTTTCTTTTCAGCGGAAAAAAGCGGCGTAAAAGTAAACGGATCGAGACACCGAAGGCACTTAAAAATCAATAAATCCTTTGGTCGGACCGAGCCCGTTTCGATGGTAAAATGGGCAGACGGGAGCACAATCAGCAGCAATCGATGGGAATTCTGTTTTGCTCCGATTCTGTTTCTGAAGTGTTTACGTCAACTTTCTATTTCGAGTCCACAGATTGGAATTACAGTTTCTGGTGCAGTCTTTCTGGCGTTCGCTTGAAGTCTGTGGAACAGCATAGAGATTTTGTGTGTGTGTGTGTGTGTGTGTGTGTGTGTGTGTGTGTGTGTGTGTGTGTGTGTGTGTATGTATGTATGTGCATGTGCATGTGCAGAGAGAGAGAGAGAGAGAGAGAGGGGTTTTTGTGTTTTTCGACCTTCCCGTAAAAAGTTGGAAGACCGTTCCTTCTCAGTCGGGGTGTGTGGATACTTCCTTTTCGTTAGCCGATGGACTGATGAACACTGTCCTCTTTCTCACCGCCACTGCGTGGACTTTGATGAAGCCCCCGCCCTCTCTGCTGACAACCTCGACACCTTTTTTTCCCCCTTTCTCCAAAGGACTGTTTCTGAGCGGCTTTATGAAGAACGAATGAGCAAATGGATGCAGTGATGGCCGAGATGGAATGTCTGTCAAAAATCTCCGGTTTGACGAGAAGAACCCTTCAGAAGGCCACCGAATCACTGAGAAACAAAGTTGAAGGAGTGGGTGGCCTGGGGGGTCGGGGTGGAGGGGGTGGGTAAGGAGTTTTGAAGAGTCCTTCTTGAAGTAACCATGGATGTTCACGGGTAAAGCCAAGTACTTATTGGAAAGTCCAACAGCATCTCCGCGCCAGAGTTCAGGAACTGTGTGAAAGTCGAGGTGGCCGTCCAGGTCTTTCCGTCCTAATGTGACCTACGGTTTCTGTGGACGTAAAGCAACATTGAACCGTGCTTCGGCATTGGTCACAGTTTGTCCCTTGTATGTCAACCGACATCCGAGGACATGAAGCTGTACATCATCATCATCAGCAGCATCTCCACTGCGGTGACCCCCCCCCCCACCCCCCGCCCTTTATCTCCCTTCCCCCACCCCACGATCTGGGTTCCATTCCATGCCGATGTGGCTCCAGAGGAGCCTGCCTTTTTAGCAGTGCCACCAAGCCGAGCAGCCCTGGTGAATATGGATGACTTGGGTGTGGAGGGCCTGACGGGCAATGTGTCAGCAGCGTCGCGGCACTCATTGGCTACCGTCTCGTGGGCTAGGTGCCTGGAGCTCCTCCTCGCCCCCCTGTAGATATTCAAGTGGATTTCTATCGCCTCTCCTGACACCCGCCCCGCGGGGAGCGCTGGCTCCTGTCAAGAGCCCCCCCCCCCTCCTCCAACTCCCCCCAACACACACACACACACAACCGCTCCAGCTACAGGCGCAAGAAGTAACTCGTTTTGGTGGGTTATGTATGTGTAGCGAGCTCCTGTTCTTTAGAGGGCAGTCGGGTTTGCTTCTTTCGCTACTGTTACGCGAGACGTGACATGTATTAAAAAGAAGATCTGACACTTTTCCTTGCTCTCCTCGGATGCAGAAATTCCCCCGGCTGAGTACTAAGATACGGTCCCTCTTCGTCTCTGCAAAGAACCGAGAGCAAAGACAGTACTAGCAAAGAGCTAACAAAGATTCTTTCTTTAAAGCGTGGAGTAGGTCAGAATATAGCTTTGCATGCTTTTCCCACTGCCAAGAATGTCTGCCTTTCAATTCAGTTCGAAATTCCTTTCAAACTGTAACTAGTGTAAGCGCCACTAGTCTTCAACTGTGAATCATACTTTTTGCTTGTGATTTGATGGCCTGTGTTTCACCGGGTAAGCCTGTAATTATGACCGTCGCGGTTGACAGGGCGTCAGATATGAAGTGTCAATTAATACCTTACATTTATATTCCCAGCTGCTTGTTTGTGACATTGCCTCTGTTTGGTATTTGATGGAGATCCCACTCGCCAGAGAGAGAGAGAGAGGGGGGGGGGGGGGGGGGGGGGGGGTGTTGTTGTCAACAAAAAAAGCTGTACGAAGAGATAGACATTGGGACAGCACATTTGCCTTGGCAGTAGGACTTAGAATCATTGAGGGTGATGAGACGCTAACGCAGTGTGGAGCTGTGCGGGTTGTGAACTTGGAGGAGGAGAGGTTCGGAGTACCGCCATTCCCCCCATTCCCTACTCTTTGAACGTTACATGATGCCCTTGGCAAAGCTTTCTTGCTGGACCTTTCATGTATTCTCATGTGGAATTAAATCCCCCAAAGAACGTTTATAGTTCGCTGAAGCTATTTTAGAGATTGTTTTTGATCTTGGAAGAACACATATATATGCAGCCACAGTACCGTGAGGTCTTTGGCAGGAAAATGGTTGACCCTTTCCCCGCCGAAGAATTAGTGCTGCTGATGCAGGTCCTTTCAAAAAGAGTCACACAGACAGGTTGTCCCAACCAGAAACATTCATTTTCCAGAACCTGGCTTCACCGGAGCACGCATGAACGGTCAGAATCCGAGCAGGACGTCCTGATGATGTGGCTCTTCATGTCCTCAGATGTCGGGCTCAAATTGTTAGGGACAAATGGAATTCCTACGTCCTCCAGTCTTTGTGGCAGATGGGAATCACTTCGCCATGGACGTCACGTGATGTCATAAGGGCATGGGGAAGGGTTAAGTGGCGACTGTGCGCAATACACCGTCACCCGACCAGAAAACGAAGGAGCTATTGCCGCCTAGCTTTCGCCGACTCCCGCCCTGCACACCTGCTTCCTCAGCGTATTGGCGCTCACTGCTTACGACTGTGGTTCGAACTCACTGTCGCATAACTGAAATGGAGAGAGAGAGAGAGAGAGAGAGGAGAGAGAGAGAGAGAGAGAGAGAGAGAGAGAGAGAGAGAGACTCGAAAACTTTAGTTTACAAGGATTGTAGTTCAGGTTCAGTCAAAACATGTCTAACAACTAGTCCTTGCTAAGCTACTGATGAATAATAATTAAAAACGAAAATGTACTAGGCATGACTTGTATACATAGGAAGCATGAATGAATGAATGACAATTGATGCACGAAGCATCAAAAACTCCCACTGAAAGCTTGAGAGAGAGAGAGAGAGAGAGAGAGAGAGAGAGAGAGAGAGAGAGAGAGAGAGAGAGAGAGACAGACAGACAGACAGACAGACAGACAGACAGACAGACAGGCAGACAGACAGACAGACAGACAGACAGACAGACAGACAACCTGCACGATGTGGCGGGGGGTTGGTTATTTATGTGGCTGCTGTTTTCATGGGCTTCTGTCCAGACACTCTCCTTCTTGAACCTTGGGGGCCGGGGGGGTATGACTGAGTTCTGTTGATCGCGTCTGCCAGTAGCTTCGTCTGCTTTGGGGAAACCATTTTGTCTGTCTGGCCAGCCGTAATGAAATTTAAAAGCAAGCCGTTATCTGTGGGACGACATTCAGTGTGATTAATTAGGAAAATTGTTCTGGCATGTTCAGTACGACGAGGGCGAGAAGAGTCAAATAAATTGTCTGTGACGAGATGTACTCTGTAGCATCTTGCTTGCTGCCTCCGCTGAGCAGCTGTCGCTTCCAGCCTTGGCCGAGCGGTTCGGTCGCTTTCCGACTCCGTGTGGGTTTCTTGTTCTTCACAGTGCAAAATATCCATGCAGCAGTATGCTCTGTTGTGGCGAGAAACGCTTTTAGGCCCACTGAAAGATAGCGGTGGATCGGTGATTGTACTGTGTTGTATTGACTATCTGTGATTTGAATTAGGACGCACGCGGCTGACGGTTATAATCCTGCTGATGTTAGTATTGTTACCAGCGACGACTGCAGAGGACCTGTAAAGCTTTCGGAATTTGTACCTCCCCTCCCCCATGTCCTCTCTCTCTTCTCTCTGTCTCTGTCCCTTTCTCTCTCTCTCTCTCTCCCTCCCTCCTTCCTTCCCTCTCTCACAGACAGACACGCACACACGCACAGGGAGGGAGGGAGAGAGAGAGAGAGAGAGAGAGAGAGAGAGAGAGAGAGAGAGAGAGAGAGAGAGAGAGAGAGAGAGAGCCGCTTTATACCGTGGACTGACCGACCATAACAATGAATGTGAACATGACTACACACCAACAAGACCATCTTGTTTTGATTGTCCACGATACTGGCCAGGGTGAGGATTGTCATGCCGCCTACCAAGTCAGGTGAGCGAGGACACGGTAGTACATCAACTCCCGTGAAGGTGTGGCGTGTATGCACTACACTGAAGATCGTGTGTGCTGCATGCTTCAGCTGTTAACGTGTAAGGTCCTTCACCGCAGACTCCGGGACAGAACGAGCCCGGCATCTGAGGCACTTAAGACTGAATGAGAACGATTCATCCTTTGATTCTTAATGTCCTCGGATGTCGGATGACATAAATGAAAACGATCGGCCTGGTGATTTAATATATATATATATATAATATATATATATATATATATATATATATATATATATATATATTGTGTGTGTGTGTGTGTGTGTGTGTGTGTGTGTGTGTGCTGATTGAGAGAAAGGGGGCGTATGTCTTAAGAGTGTGTATATGTGCGTGTGTTTAACGACTTAGAATTATTGAGATATGTTCTTCGTTGTGCGATCGAACGACAGCTTTAATTTCCCGCTGGGATGAATAAAGTATATTGTTATTGTTTTTTTTCTTTCTCTCTCTCTCTCTCTCTCTCTCTCTCTCTCTCTCTCTCTCTCTCTAGAGAAGAGAGAGAGAGAGAGAGAGAGAGAGAGAGAGAGAGAGAGAGACACACACACACACACACACACACACACACACACATACGCACGCACGCGCGCGCGCGCGCGCGCACACAACACACACACACACACACACACACACACACACACACACACACACACACACACACATTACAAAGACACTTGTCTGCAGGAAGTCTTGAGCGTTCATTAGAATGCAACAGTTCTTGCATAAGTGGTACGGTGTCTATATTTTTGTAGTTCCTGGTCTTGCCTTCACACGTTGTGTCAAACCCGCAAAGCCCGGGCTGACACAAAGCGAGTGTAATTGATGGAAAAATATTGGTCTTGCTCCCACCTAGTCTTAAAGGTGTTCACCGACTCGAGTTCCTTTGCTTGGTCACCCTGAACAATATCTCGAGCTTTGCGGTCTTGTTTTAGCGATCAAGTTATATTAGAGTGTCCTGCGTGTTTTGCACACTCATAGCAGTCTTATACTTTTTCTTTTCGGTTCCTGGGTAAAGGTTTACTATTGGAATGTAATAATACGAAAATATTGTCGACCTGTGGCGCAGTCCCTGACGCATATGCTCTATGCACGTGCGATAGCTTTTGTAAGACTTACCCTAGTAATATCGTGCTATCATTGGCGTGATCATTAATTGTTTATCATACGTTTAGAATTCTTTTGTTTCGTTGACAATCCAAGCACTTTTAACTTAAACCGCACTATCCGCTCGGCGTTCAGATTACCACAGTCACAGAATTACGGCTCCCCACTCCTCAGTCCAAAGCTTCCGGTAGTTCTTTGTTTATAAGCTTGGTGTAAGGAACGGTACACATTTTTACTGAGAGAGAGAGAGAGAGAGAGAGAGAGAGAGAGAGAGAGAGAGAGAGAGAGAGAGAGAGAGCGCGTGGGTGCTTTCTTTTCTCCTCGATATATGCGGTAAATTCAAAGTTTGTTTAATAATTGTATGCGATGTTTTGTTGTGTTTACTGCTGCCAAATGAATTTCCTTACGGGAACAATAAAGTTGTTTTGTATAATTTGTTTGCTTAGTCGCTGCCATTTATTCGTTTACGTAATGTACGCCCACCTGGTTCATCAGAAGTCTTTCTGTTCGCAGCCTGCAGAGGGAGCAGTTTTGCTGGTTTCGTTCGTCTAGATTTTTCTAGCGCTATATTCACTTGAACGAAGACAAAAGCAGTACAAATAACGCGGGAACCTGCTGCTTTCAGCACGTGTACTACGATACATCGCAGACGTCCGTGATGATTAGCCAGTTAGCCAAAGACCTAGTGGATTTGCACTGGTTTTTAAGAACAAACACTGAACCTGTGACAACTCTTTGGTCAGAATTTCACGATGAACCGAGGTTCACCCCCTCCTTCACCCCCACCCCCCACCAACTCCTGTCTCCCGTGACCAAGTTGTCCAGGGGGGATTTTTTTCTTTTCTGTTTAGCTCGAGGGATTTAGGCGTCAGGGGGTGGGCTAATTTTTCAGGCTGCCTGAGCGAGGACAGAGGAATTTTGACCCGTTCAGTGTCCGCCATTGTCCGTGGCCGATTAGCCGCGTGCGCCCTGGCCATGCACTCGTGCTGGGGCTGGGGCAAAACACTGGTTGGGTTACAACTAAAGGTACTGGTACACGAGTACAGCCGTTTCGGCCGCCCGTTTGGTTGAGGAGGGCGGTCTGAACCTCTTGCCGGTCGGGACCCGTGCGCGCGCGCGCGCGCGTGTGTGTGTGTGTGTGTGTGTGTGTGTGTGTGTGTGTGTGTGTGTGTGTGTGTGTGTGTGTGCGCGCGCGCGCGCACGGACATTATATATAAAATATGTGTGTCACATACACACACACACACACACACCACACACACGCACACACGCACTTGTATACACACACACACACACACACACACACACACACACACACACACACACACACACACACACACATTTTATATAGTATGTTTATTATGTTTAATTAAGCTGGGTAAGCAACCGACTCTATCCTAATTCCTATTTCTGTTGAAAACTGACCCGAACTGTGTGTTTTGGCTTATCGGAAGTTATAGAAACTTTGGCACCTGACGCATGGGCGACATGTGGACTGTCACATCTGCTGCAAATTATATCCATCAACAATAAAAGGTCCCCATTTAGAACCTTTTGTGTTTGTTTCGATCGCCAGGGACGTAAGAACGGTTTTTGATATGTATTGTTTATGAATCGTGTGCTATTCCGTTGCAGTCCATTTGTTTGTATAGATCTGTACCAGGTGGAGGGTAACCGAAAAGCTCTCGGTTCATAAACACGGAGTGGGGATAGCTCAGTTGGTAGCCCGCCCGACTCCGTGAGAAGCCAGGCGCAGCACTGACGCGGGATCGAGTCCCCGGTGCAGCAGCTGCAAGGGATATTTCTCCTAGAGTCTACTTTCAGTGCAAACTCCAAGCACTTGTTTACGACATCCTTCCGTCAACCACTGCCGTATATAGTTAGGCCATAGGGTCCAGAAAACTGTCAGCTAACGAGTTTTTTTGTTTGTGTGCTCAAACAGTAGTAAGTTTGTTACAAACAACTCAGATTATATCAGACGTTTGTTTTATAACTGACCATGTTGCTTACGCCAGCTCAGATAAAACCGAAGGTGCCGGAAAGCGATGCTCGGAGTGTGCTTTCAGTGCAGACTCTCTTACGGTCTCCGTACAGCCCCCTTGCGCAATCGCATGCATCAAGATATGTGCGCCCGTTTCAAATCCCAAACATTGGCAGCCACACCATTGTTTGGACACACGAAGACAGCACACTTTGGTAGGAATGGGTAGCGCTGCTCTTGCGGCTGCTGTGCCTTACCCAGTTAAGGCGACCCGAATTTCTCGCAAAGGACAATGAAGTACTAAAAACAACAACAGCGACAAAAACCAAACACCTTTTTCCCATGACGATAGAAACACACGCAGAAGGTTCGAAATGGGGACGTCTTCAAATTGGTGTGTGTGTGTGTGTGTGTGTGTGTGTGTGTGTGTGTGGTTGTGTGTGTGTGTGTGTGTGTGTGTGTGTGTGTGTGTGTGTGTGTGTGTGTGTGTGTGCGTGCGTGTATGTGTGTGTGTGTGCACATATTATATGCAGTCGTTTCTCATTGGCGGTTTTTGCTGTGTATGTCTGAAGTTCTCCTTCTGTGACCTCTTGACTGTATATTGACTGTATTTTTTTTTCTCCAGCAAAATTGTCTTCCTGTGATCTTCCGTTATGTTCTCTTGTACATGTTCTGGTATATTTTATGCCTTATAGTCGCTTTGATCTAAAAGCAATTTCTGCTTACCAGAAACAGAAATAGCCCCCTAAAACCTCCCCAGCCCCACCCTCGTTTAGGTGATTTTTGAATAGTGGATCAAACTTTTACCTGTGATTTGAGTTCATCATGAGGCGATTCTGTGCCGGCGGTTGACGGGACGTTAAAAGTAGAGACCCAAGAAACTAACTAACCTGCGATTCGTATGTTTCTTTGTTTATGCCTTTGTTTAAGAAGGAAATAGAGAGAGAGAAGAGAGAGTAGTTCTGTTTAGAGAGTTGGTAGTAAGAGAGAGAGAGAGAGAGAGAGAGAGAGAGAGCAGAAGATGAAGCCATATTTCTACTATTTCTAGCCACTGGTATTTTGGAGGGGGGAAAAAGTGTTCGAGTTTTCAGCCGAGTCGGCGTTGTCGTAGTTGGCGCTGCCACGTCAAACGTGGTATGCAGCGTCAGGAATTGTCCTCCATTTCACTCGTGCGTCACAGAATTCGTGCAGGCCTCCTGCGTCGTGGACTCGCCTTGCCGAAATAGCTGCCCTCGGGGAATGATGGTAATGCCTGATTGTTTGTGGATGCATAATCCGTCGGAAATAACAGCGGCCGTGCACATGTGGTGGACAAGGTGCAAGTTGAGACAGTTCCCTTCCCCCCATCTTCCTCCCCCCCTCTCTCCCATCTCTTCCCCCGAACGCAAACAGAGGTTTGTCTGATATCACTTACACCTGCTTGCTGTCACTTAGCGCGTATTGTTCTGCGAACGTTTGTATCCGGGAACGATTTGCTGCATACTGTAACGTAACAAAGCTAAAAAGGCTCTTCCAGTGTGTACTCATATATATATATATATATATATACGTGCACGGAGGTGCTGTACATAGCGACGCACATGTGATGTACTGTCCTCGTCGCCACGAACCGCTCCTCCTGCACCCTACTAGTCACCGTACGTTTCTTGACCACGCCCGCTTCCTTCTTGATGTGGCTTGTTCTTCCTCTCCTCCTCCTTCTTCTTCGTCTTGAGGTGACCCTGTACGGTTGACAGGATGTTCAAATCCGGGAACTTACTCACTCTTGTTGTTGCTGTTGTTGTGACCCTGTAAGGTTGACGGGACATAAAGACCAGGAACTTACTCACCCTTGATGTTGTTGTGACCCTGTACGGTGGACGGGACGTTAAAATCCAGGAACTTACTCTTGTTGTTGCTGTTGTTCTTGTGACCCTGTACGGTGGACGGGACGTTAAAATCCGGGAACTTACTCTTGTTGTTGTTGTTGTTGTTGTTGTACCCTGTACGGTGGACGGGACGTTAAAATCCGGGAACTTACTCTTGTTGTTGTTGTGACCCTGTACGGTGGACGGGAGTTAAAATCCGGGAACTTACTCTTGTTGTTGTTGTTGTTGTGACCCTGTACGGTGGACGGGACGTTAAAATCCGGGAACTTATCACTCTTTTGTTGTTGTTGTTGTTGTTGTGACCCTGTACGGTGGACGGGACGTTAAAATCCGGGAACTTACTCACTCTTGTTGTTGTTGTTGTTGTGACCCTGTACGGTGGACAGGACGTTAAAATCCAGGAACTTACTCACTCTTGTTGTTGTTGTTGTTGTTGTTGTTGTGACCCTGTACGGTGGACGGGACGTTAAAATCCAGGAACTTACTCACTCTTGTTGTTGTAACCCTGTACGGTGGACGGGTCGTTAAAATCCGGGAACTTACTCACTCATGTTGTTGCTGTTTTTGTGACCCTGTGCGGTTGATGGGACGTTAAAATCCGGGAATTTACTCCTGTTGTTGCTGTTGTTGTGACCCTGTACGGTTGACGGGGCGTTAAAACCCAGGAACTTTCTGTTGTTGATGTTACCCCGTATGGTTAACAGGATGTTACAATCCAAGAACTAACTCTTGTTGTTGTGATCCTGTGCGGTTAACGGGGCGTTAAAAGCCAGGAACTTTTGTTGTTACCCCGTACGGTTGACAGGATGTTAAAATCCAAGAACTAACTCTTGTTGTTGTCATCCTGTGCGGTTAACGGGGCGTTAAAAGCCAGGAACTTTTGTTGTTACCCCGTACGGTTGACAGGATGTTAAAATCCAAGAACTAACTCTTGTTGTTGTGATCCTGTGCGGTTGACAGGGTGTTAAGAACTAACTCACTCTTGTTGATGGTCTTCTTCTCCTTCTCGTTGTTCTTTCCCCTGAATAGTTTTATGAGACGCAACTGTTGCTTAAAAGACAGACTGAAACTGTACGTTTGGGATTTTGCAGGATGTAACTGGTTAGCAGCAGTACTGTACAGCTACCCATGATCAACAGCGACACCCAGACCACGTTTAGCCGCTGACTCTAGCGGGCAAAAGTAACACTGGGCTCAGTGGACGTAATACCACCAAGTCGCTCTCAGAAATCACACGCCTGGCTGGGGGACAAGAGAGAGAGGGGGGGAAAGTGTGTGGTGTGTGTGTGTGTGTGTGTGTGTGTGTGTGTGTGTAGTGAGAGAGAGAGAGAGAGAGAGAGAGAGAGAGAGAGAGAGAGAGAGAGAAGAGAAAGAAACTCTTCGTCCTCCTCTCGTCAGGCTAGGGCTCCGCTACTTATATATCAACTACGCACTATTTGATTTGGCAGTTCATGGTGTTTGTGATGTGGATAGAGAAGGGTAGGAGGCGGCAAGAGAACAATAGATGGAATGGACGGCAGCGAGGGAGGGGTTTCGGGGGAGGGGGGGGGGGGGTGCAGCTGTGAACCTCCGGACGGAAGAATATTTGGGTCAGAACTTTGACGTTTCAAACCAAAGGCACGTGAGAGAAGTATTTTATTTTGTGTGTGCTGTATGAGGGACTGAAGCCTCGTGAAGTATTTCTTTTTCTTTTTCTATTATTTTCTTCATCATGATTGAATCACTTTCATTGTCAGTGAAATGTTGGGCTTTCTTCTGCAAGAGTAAGGTCGTTCGAAGGTGGCCTTATTTGACGGGACGTTGAAGTCCAGGAACTAGCTAAGTGTAAGAGCTTTCAGCTACCATATGCTGCGAGCGTCGTCTACCTTTGGTTGAAATAATTAATGGTTTACAGGTAAGAGGAAAGGCAAAAAAGGAAGGAGGAAAACGGTGTGTCTGCATGCGTAGGTGCAAAACGTCAGCCACTGAGTCAGCCTGTGTTCATTTTTGTTTGTTTGGGAAATCAGAGGTTCATTACTCGCGTCATAGACAAGAATCTGATTTGTTGGAGACCCCTACCCTTACCCCCAACCCTCAGACCATCCCTTCTCTCTCTCTCTCTCTCGTCTCTCGCTCTCTCTCTCTCGTTCTCCCTCTCTCTCGTTCTCTCGTTCTCCCTCTCTCTGTCTCTCTCTGTCTCTCGCCCCCCCCGAAAGCTCATGCGAGTTGTTCTTTAGTGGCAATGCCTTTGTATTCCAACAGATTGTTAGGCAAGTCCAGCAGAACTGGTAAGTTCTTGGATTTTGACGTCCCGTCAGCCGCATAGGGTCACCTCTGGACCACTGACACACTGAAAACTCTTACACCAGTTCCAAACACAAGTCACCAGACCACAAGTCAAAAGATGGATCACAGTTCTGGACACGACACAGTCAACAGCAACCACAACCTGTAGAGGCTGTACGAGCTGGGGCCATACTAATCAGATTTCTGCTTACACCCACACATTAAATTTTGTGTATAGTTTGATGCTGTTTCGCCGGAGATGCGGAGAGAGGCTGTGCAGATGTAGGCAGCACAGAGTTAGATTTGATTTCCCCGGCGCCTGTCGTTAGCATATAACGGCGGTAGCATAACGGCTCTAGATGTGATGCGGTGAAAGGGAAAAAGGATTTTCGCGTACTCGCGACATTTTGCTGCTTTCTCTTCTGCAAACACGTGTGAAATATTGTTTGGTTTATGGACGAACGAAACTTTATTTCTTTTATCCCTTCTTTCTTTGTCGTCTTCCTCTTTTCTTTATTTTTTTTACAATCGCGAATTTATCAGGTGTTGCTGATGTTCCACGCATCTCGGCTCCTTCCCTCTCCTCGTTCTCCTTGTCTCTGTAACTTTATGAAATATTTACAGCAGAATAAAACGAAAAACAGAAGAACAAAAACTACAAAAGAACAAAAAGGATAGACAAGAACAAAAAAATACGGGAAAGAGACTCCCAGTCACCCCTCCTCCCCGAGAGAGATGAGAGAGAGAGAGAGAGAGAGAGAGAGAGAGAGAGAGAGAGAGAGAGAGAGAAGTGATGATAGGAGATGCATAGCAACTTTGACTGATTAGATCCTAAACCCATCCCCAAAAGGGCGACACACTTCCTTTGCTCAAAGCGGTGACCAGTATCCCATGAAACACAAGGGAAGGTCAGAGCTGCTAGTAATGGGTATTAAACAGAGATACTTATGCTTACGCCGTTGCCACCTGAACAACGGCTGCCTGAGTGAAGCAGCCGTTGTTTTGAACTTACTCGGTGTGTTGTCGGTTGGAGGTGGGGGTGGGCGGGTTGCGGGTCTAGGGGTGAAAATCGCAACGTAAGTAAATAAGTAAACATGGTGCTTAACGTCTACAGCAACCATGAGGCTTATTAGGGACGGGGAGAAGGGGGTATGGAGGAGGGGGGGGATTATATACCTATCACTACACTGTCACCACCAGAATGACTTCTGCATTAAGATGGGCAGCGATGAGAGCCGTTTTAATGTTTCATCATTGTGAAGGACAGTCACAAGACAGTGTCCACAGACCACAACTTTTGAAGAGAAAGGAGAGCCGAAGCAGATTCGAACCGAGGTCCTTCTGCTTACCAGCCTAACGCCTAACCGCTAGGCCAAACCGGCTCACAAAATCGCAACGAACTAGCGCCGTATTTATAATTATTGCAGTGAAACAGTGGACTGTTTAGGGACGGGGAGTGGACTGTTTCACTTTATAGTAGAGTAGGCCTGGAGGCCAAGGCTCTCACACTCCCCCTTCTCCATGACCTATTGCCCTTTGCAGTCCTAGATTACCGGGTGATTATGAACAATTGCAAGCACCTGTCTCCATCGGGTCGCTTGCTCATGAGCGATTGGGGCTGCCGCTGCTCCTTTCTTGCCCTCCCATTCCCACGTTTTGGGGCTTTGTTTTTTTGACGCCCTGCTTCGTGTTTTGTTAGCTTTTTGTGGTTTTATTAGCAGCCTCCATCAAAGGCGCAGGGCCTGTCCCACCACCCTCCTCCCTCCCTCCCTCCCGCCAACCACTCCCCTTTTCTCCTTGTTGTTATTCGCTTGTTTCCGTGTGACGGCGGTGTGCAATACACCACGGCTGAAGAGGTCAATTAGGCAAGGGTTGGAAGTCATGATTGAGAGGATTCGTCTGTCTGTCCCTACGTCTAGATTACGTTAGTTTTAGATACATGCAGGGAGCATCTGGAGTTCCTAAGTTATCCTGATACTGAGTCAAAGTAACACGACTGTATTACAACTGGGAATTACACCTATGCTTTTGTCTCTGTTAATGCTAGCTTGTAAGGATTAGTGTGTGTGTGTGTGTGTGTGTGTGTGTGTGTGTGTGTGTGTGTGTGTGTGTGTGTGTGTGCGCGCGCGCGCGCACACACGCGCACTGTCTAGCAGGCAGTAATGTCCACATAAAATTATTAACTCAAGACTGAAATAGCACAAAACAGCCAATAAACAAATTATTTTTACACGTCTTGTAACACTCGTACATGTCTGAGTCCCGATAACACCTGTCTCCTCCCTCACTCCAACTCTTTGTCTTGACTCCGTGGCGAGTGGACATTGGAATGTACGCTCGTCCAGGTGGGTCCAGCGACCGCCGTCTCAGCTCAGGTAGAGGGCGAGTGTGACTTTGGCCGGTCCACGTTGACACTGTGCGCTCGCCACCTGTGGAGCAGGGGTTGTGGTGGGGGTGGGGGTGGGGGGGGGGGGGGGGGGGGGGTGGAGGGGGTACTAAGAAAAGAAGGGCACCGTGCCTTGCTGGCGTAAAGCCGAGAAGGCGGCGAGTGAAAGAGACACTGGACACTGTCCGAGGCCCGAGCTTCATGTATTTTATTTAAGGTTTTTGGGATCGTCCAAGTGAGCCGGTGTGGCCTAGCGGTAAGGCGTTAGGCTGGTAAGCAGAAGGCTTTCTCTTCAAAAAGGTTGTGGTTCGTGGACACTGTCTTGTGACTTTGTCCCTCACATTTAATGTTAAAATGGCTTTCATCGCTGCCCATCTTTATGCAGGAGTCATTCTGGTGGTGACAGTGTAGCGATAGGTATATAATGTCCCCCTTCCCTTACCTCCATTCGCCCGTCCCTAATAAGCCTTATGGTTTCTGTGGACGTAAAGCACCATGAAAGAAGAAGAAGAAGAAGAAGGATCCTCCATCAACTCCGGAAGATAAGGTCTAGAGACTGAGGGAAAACGTACGTTGATCCCACCCCCATCACCTCTCCCTGTTTTTTGTCCCTAACGTGTCTGCCCGATATCTGAGGACATTAAGCCCCACTTCTTCATCATCATCCTTCCTGGTTTTTGTTTTGCTTGCTCTTTGTTTGTTTGTTAAATGCTGTCCGTCCCCCAGGTGTCTCTGGTCTTCTTGTTTCTCTCTTAGTCTTACGCTGGTTTTACATCGATTTCAGTGTTGTGATGCCTGCCTCTTTCTTTCTTTCTACCGTAGATTGGTATGATCCAATAGCTGATGACGTTGATGAAATAAAAAGTAAAAACTCTCAACTCTTCGCTCGCCACGGTAACACGTAAATAGAACATAACGACACTTTCCGTGATCCAGTTTTATTGTGAGACACTGATTCCGATTGGTTAGTAATGTTATTTAATAAATAGCGTATAGCTCGGTTGCATCTAGCGCGAGCACACGATTTAGCATAATCTCACGGGTATGTGATCCACACACCGGAAAACAATAACGATTTACAACGGCCGAACGGGACAGTGCTAGGTGCACGAGGCGGATGGACCGGAAATTAATGACCGTACATGATTGGAGAATAATCAGCCACGTGGTCCGACCGGAAGCGAGTCACGCCTGTGTGAATGGCCAATAATCACAGGCAACAGGGACCGGAGACAGCGGGCTGTGGGCCGTCCTGCGCTTCGCTACGTGGCGGGATGACCGGATGGTGGAAGCGGTCATCCGGTAATTAAATTAAGTCCGGCCGGCCGGTCACTTCTCAACAGACTCTGGTGGAGAGTAAAGCAGATATACTACACTACAGTGAGTCAGAGACACTACACTTTCAGCTGTCGCGTGTCTCAGAGACGCTAGACTACACTTGTAGCGTGTCTCAGAGACACTACACTACGTCTGTAGCGTGTCTCTACACTACACTTTCAGCTGTAGCGTGTCTCAGAGACGCTAGACTACAACTGTAGCGTGTCGCAGAGACACTACACTACATCTGTAGTGTGTCTACACTACAAAGCAGCTGTAGCGTGTCTCTACACTACAGCTGTAGCGTGTCTCAGAGACACTACACTAAAGGTGTAGCGTGTCTCTGCCCTACACTACAGCTGTAGCGTGTCTCTACACTACACTACAGCTGTAACGTGTCTCTGACTGAGTAAAGCAACCTGTTGACGTCACAGCCCCGGACATCACGACAGCGGCCCGTGTGACTGTGTTCAGTCTAGCTAGCTCAGTGGTTCAATCCAGCGGTCACTGACAGGCCATGATATCCTTGCAGCAAGCCAGCAGTGAGCCAACGGGTCAACGCTGCCCTGCCTGCTTTCCCAGTTCTGCGTCATTATATTATCAGTACCCTCTCCCAGTGTGCTGAATCGTTTTCATGATCATACTATTATACTACTGAATATATATATATATATATATATATATATATATATATATATATATATATATATATATATATATATATTTTACATTGCTGACTGGTTGGCATCTGTTTGTGTAAGTGTATGACGATTGTGGGTCGTGTGACGATTCCTTCAGTCTTCCGTTGGAATAGTGACTGGAGACCATACTATTACCACAAACAATATGGAGTGACCATGTAGTCTATCCGCCATGTGAGTAGTGGACTAGAGATTGTTCTACAAACACTTTGGGACTGCCATGTAGTTGGTCCATCATAGGTGTAGTGGAGTTCAAGTTCAATGTTGCTTTACGTCCACAGAGACCATATTAAGGACTCTTAGGGACGGGGCGGACACCTCGACATTCACACAGCTCCTGAGCGACTGTACCACGAACAATATGAGGTGACCATGTAGTCTGCCCGCCATGTGAATAGTGGACTGATACCGTAAACAGTTTGAGAAAACCATGTAGTCTGTCACTGGAGTAGTGGAGTGGATACGTACGTGTTCTGTCACTGGAGTAGTGGAGTGAAGACTGTACCACGAACAGTATGAGGTGATCTTTTGATTTTTTTCTTCTTCTCGATCTGCCTTAGGAGTTGTGGACTGAAGACCACGCAGAACGCCACAAACGGTATGACCGTGCATACATTCAGCCCGCCGTGGCTACGGCTGTGGCGTTCATTACAACCTGAACCAATACAGGCCCACGATCTTTCAGACCCTGTTACTGTTACTGTGTCGGGCAGGAGAGAAATTAATCACCTGCCCAGGTGCTGATACTGATAGACGTGACGCGCCTCCTTGATCCCTCTAAGTCTTCACCCGCACCCCCTCCAACTCCCACTCCCTCCCCCTCAGTACCGTCAGTAGGTTGCCCTTGTTTATGTCAGACAGTAATCAAGACTGAGTCACACAGTATTACCAAAACTGACTGAAGTCCTGCCGGATGACGGTGCCCGGCAGTTAACCGCAGCTTATCCTTTCAGACCCGCGTTTCCTTTGCTTCAGGTTGTCATTGACGTCCTCGATCCACTGTCCTCCCGCCTACTGTATCCAGCCCCCCCCCCCCCCCCCCCCCCCCCCCGCCGCCCCCACGCCTCCCCCCGCCCCGGCCGCCCCTCGATGTCAGCTCCGTGCGCCGGGACGCGCAGAGGTTGTACTGCTGTTTGCATTGCGTTGGTAGCACCAGTAGGCTGCCGGAGAGATCGTCAGACAGTAAAGTAGAAAAACGGCGGCCGACGAGAATAATGGCGCCTGTCTGTGCGCTTGTTGGACTTTCCGGCTGACCCACCTATTTGGCTGGCGTATAGATCTCAGTGAGAGCGATTGTTTCGCTTTGTGCTCTATCTCCTGCTGGTGGCTTATCAGTCTGGCCACCACACGCACACGCATACTTACGCGCGCGCGAGCGCACACGCACGCGCGCACGCACACACGCACGCACTCATGCACGCACACACAGTCTTTCCCCTCTCTCTTTCCACGTGTGTGTGTGTGTGTGTGTGTGTGTGTGTGAGAGAGAGAGAGAGAGAGAGAGAGAGAGAGAGAGAGAGAGAGAGAGAGAGAGAGAGCCAGCCCGCGCTTTGTGTGTGTGTGTGTGTGTGTGTGTGTGTGTGTGTGTGATTACTCATTTG
>JABMCL010003627.1:527500-555000 GCA_018857735.1 Alviniconcha marisindica
TCGCACAAATCGCCACAGCCACCAAAACACCAATGGCTTAGTCTGTGGACCATTTGCTCAGTCTGTGGGACAGCTCCAGTGTCTGAGTGTGTAACAACCCCCCCTGTTTCCCCAGACAAACCGACTGACTGTTGCCTGGTCTGTGTTGCAGGATGGGCAAATCTGCCGCAGCAGCATCCTGGCCCTGGCCATCAAGTACGCGGAGCAGCTCCAGACGCACCTAGGGCACGTGCTCGACAGCCTGGAAGAACTCTGGGAGCTGGCGCACTCCTCAGGACACTACTCGGTGAGGGTTTGTTTCCCCATCTTATCTGCCTGCTTGGTCTCCCTGTGCCTTGCTTTGTCTGGCGATGTGGGTCGGTTGATCCTCTCCGTTGTTTGTTTTGTCTGCTCGTGTCTGTCTGTTCAGTTTCTGTGTTGTGTCTTTCTGTTCAGTCTCTATAATTATTGTGTTTTGTCTGCCCGTGTCTGTCTCTTTAGTTTCTGCGCTGTGTCTCCCTGTTTAGCCTCTGCTTTGTGTACCTGTGTCCGTCTGTTTAGTTTCTGCGCTATGTCTGAGCTCTCCCTGTTTAGCCTCTCTGCTTTGTGTACCTGTGTCCGTCTGTTATAGTTTTTGTCTGTCTGCCTGTCTGTATGTTAGCTGTACCGCCTGTACCTATCTGTTTTGGCTCTGTCCATGTGCTTTGACTGCCTGTGTTTTTGTTTAGTCTCTCAGTATTTGGTTTGTCTGCTGTTTGGTCTCTGTCTGTTTCTGTGTCTGTCCGAGTAGTATTTCTGTCTTAATGTATTCTCTTTGCTTCTTGTCTGTCTGATTTCTCCCTAATTGATAACTCCCTTATTTTTAGTAAAAACGAAACGGGGGGGGGGGGGGGGGGGGGGGGATGAAGGGATTGAGTCTAATTGTTAGAGATAGTTAGTAATTAGATTTTAACGTCCTGTCAACCGCAGGACAAGTTATGCGAGTTAACGGTAAAAAAACCTGTTTGTTTTAGGCGAGTTGACGTGGGTTGGGCGAGCCGACTGTGCGTGTGACGTAAGTGGGTATGGCGACTTGTTTAAAGGGGGGTGGGGGGGTGGGGGGTGGGGGCGTTGACCTACTGTCGTTAACCAGTCCTTCTGGACTACTTGTGGCCCTACGCAGTGAGTGGACATGTATACGCAGTTTTGTTTTGTCTCTCTCGCGCCTACCCCAACCCCAACTCCGCTCGCAGGAGTTGTGACATAATATGCAGTGTTTCTCAGTCCCTACCGCTGGTACGCACGCACGCACGCACGCACACACACGCACAGGCACACACACGCGCACACTTCACACCCCATACCCAACACTTCGGAAAATCGATTGAAGAGCTTACGTTTTCTGTTGAAACGTTGTGGGCTTTGCTGAACTGCCGAATTAGATTACGTGGCACTGTTTTTAGTTTTGTGTGCCACAAAGCCGGTGAAGGGGAAGATCATCGGAAAGAAAACGTCAGCTGGCGAAGAACATCGTCGGACGTCATGCGGAATTCTAGCATCGCACAGTATTGTAGAAGTGAATAGGCAAGGACATTTTAAACAGTGAATTGAAAGGTCACGGGTTCGAGTCCCGGCAGGAGTGGCGGGAGAATTTTCTTCTCCAGGGTCAACTTTCAGTGCTGACTCTTATTTCGCTATCCGTCCCACCCCCGAGTTGCTGAAATAGCACGTAAAAGATCCCGGTCATTCTGCCAAAAATGCAGGTGGCCGGTTACATGCATCCTACGTATGTGGCTTCGAATGAAGTGACATTGTGAACTGGTGCTTAGTTGTATGGCGCACACAGAACGTGCGCCGAGACGGCAGCAGTTTCACGTGGTACCAGCTATGTAACAACCAAGCAGCGCTGTAAGTACACCACTTTGGTGGATATTCAAAACGCGCTATATATAAAAAAAATATAGATATAAAAAAAAAATTTAAAGAAGAAAAAAAGGGGTGGGGGGGGGGCGGGGGGGGGGGGGGGGGCGGCTACAGTCACTCATTAAGAATCACGTGCAATAAGAACGTAGTGAGTCTGCTCGAGAGCAGAGAGTAGCGCTACATGAAAAAAATAAAGCGACCAACAATAGTATGTCGGTGGCTGACGGTCTCTTCGGTCTTTACGGGTCGGAGCGCGCGGACGAGCTATTGATCTCTTCCCGACCTCCCGATCCCCTTTTCCCGTCCCCAGTAAGCCGTGTGGTTTCTGTGGACGTTAAGCACCATGTTTCCAATATGTCAGTAACGGATTACCATCAGATGAAGCTTGTACAGCGCTGTATGTACACCGCTGTACAAGCTGATTCACTGGCTGATTCTATTGCACTGCGTTGCTAGCAGAAAACCATTCTGCCTTTCTGTTTATTGGTGTCTGTGCTGGGGGGGGGGGGGGGGGGGGGAGAGACCGAGAAAGAGGAAGAAGTGAAATAAGACATTTTTTATTTTTTTATTTTTCCCTTTCGTACGTTATTTATTTTGTTGGGGTCAAGGAGTGTGTGCTGTATGAAGTGTTTAGCTGAAGGCAGCAACGCGGCTTTCTCACATTTGTCTTCCACGGGTAGATTGGTGCACCGCATGGGGACCGTGTCCGTTTCAACTGAGTGGTGTTTTCGCCAGGAAAACAGAGATAAGCAGCCGTAGGCACGTGGTTAGTCCGCCTGCTCGATTTCTTCGGCTTTCACAGGCACTGGTGCAATTTTGTATTTTCCCCTTCTTTTGCTTAAAAAAGAAAAAGGAAACACCTACACACACACACACACACACACACACACACACACACACACACACACAAAACCCCCACAAAACAACAACAAAAACAACCGGAAAATATAATAATAATGGAAATTTATAAAGTGCCTACCCCACGGCTCAAAGCGCTGAACAAACACAACACACATAAGTACATCGAGGTGGAGAATGTTCTCCGCAGTTTAACAAAAAGCTAACATATTGTACACATCATCAAGGGTTCAAGCATACACACACACACACACACACACACACACACACACACACACACACACACACACACACACACCACATTGAACGGACTGATCGTGGTGAAAGAGAGTGTTGATTAACTGAAATATTCGGAGAAGAGAAATTTGTTGAGTTTGCTTTTATATTTATCATTACCTTTACCTGTTAAAAGAGGCCCGCAGTCTACTGGAGTTTACTCAGAACATTTTGAATGTTTTTGTTTTTTCATTTGATTTTTTTTTTTTTTTTTTAAATGCATGCTGTATAATTTGCAGTCTTACATAGTTGGTGAGCGTAGTCGTATTTATGTATTTTAAAAGATGGATCTGTGGGAAAATTAATGACGTTGATATACGTTGATGCAAGTTAGTTTGCATAACTTAGGAAAGTAATAATTTTTCTTCATTTTAAAACATGGATTAACTTTCCAGTAATGATCAGACTTACGTCACAGTATTTCCTGAAGCAGACAGGTTGGCACCCGACTTTGCAGACAGCCAGCGATCACCCAAACTGTCTGCGGCTGACTGGTTCAACATGTTAACGATATTTTCATTGGCTAGCCTTCAGCTTCCTTTTATCTCCGAGTGCACACCGTCTGCTGGTTTATTGATTGGATGGGGAGGAGGGTGTTCTGTTAAAATGTGCTTTGGCTCACGTAAACAAACTCGGCAACCAGCCACTCAACACATATTTGAAGACAGAAATGACTGTCTGCAAATGTGTGGACGTGAATGGCGATGACGTGTGGCACACCGAAACTGCGTAAAATATGCTCGGATCGGAGTGTTCGTAACGGGCTCATTCATCGTGATGGCTTTTTGTTTGTGTTGTATTTTCCTCTGGTTTCCTTAGCCAATATTATTCTGCAAGATTTACACTAGAAATGATATCATCTTCGCGTTCTAATGCAAGCATTAACCGGTGATGTTTCCTTCACAGACCCACAAAGCAGTAGTCTTTCCCAGCCTCAGTGATAGGCCCAGTTGCTCAGGCTAGGAACGCGTAAGCAGACCACACCTCCGCACAGAAATATTGGCTCTTCAGCGGCCTTCTCTGGGATGTGATGGGGGCAGGTCCAGTTGCACTTGGCGTGAACGTATGAAATGTTTCATTTTGTCGCATTTTCAGACCGCGTGCTCGGAGTAGTGGGTACATGTTCTGAGGTCCTGTGACGTAGGCCAGCAAGCAAACAGAGAAAGGAACAATTCGTCAAGCGTCTGTAAACGTGATTTTACCCAAGCATTTCGTTGATCTGCAGAGGATTGTTTTATATCGAAAACCGGGTTGTTAGGCGGGAGGCTTCAAGCTGTTCGTCGCGTGAGATTAAATTGAGGTCCCCTCCGCCGAGAAATCTAAGCTGTCTTGCAGGCTTATCTCTTTGAAGCCTGCGGTATCGCTATAGCTTTGCATGCTTAGTACACTGCCGGCAATTCGTCATTTCAAAATCCTGCCAAAACCCTGTACGGCTGACTGGACGCTAAAATCCAAGAAATAACCAATTTGTGCCGCGGACGCAGAAATGAAGGTACCCTCTGCTTAGAGCTGTCTAATGTTTTCCTTTTATGTCCGAAGAAGGTCAGAATATAGCTTCGCACATGTGGTGTCTCTGTACGGTTGACGAGAAGTTGAAATCCAAGCACTGACTGATTTCTGCTTTGTCCGGAGTTGACCTAGTACGGTTGACAGGACGTTAAAATCCAAGCACTCACTGATTTCTGTCTTCGTGTTTAATCAACTTCGTCCCTGATCCTCTTCAAACTTGAAGTGACACGTCACCTGGGCGGTGAATCAGACTTTAACTCGTGATTTGACGACTAGTGTTTCGCCAGGATATGACGTTTGCGGTTGACCGGGCCTTAGGATTTATCAGGAACCGATCAATCATTCACGCAAGGTAGGAGATCTGACTTTATGCATCAGTGGTTTGGGTAAATTTGCAGTCCGTGCCGCACACGGCGGTTGGGAAACTTGGACTCTCTGACCTTCGGTGATGTTGGTGCAGTAGTCATCACCTGGCTGGTTTTGTGCCTAGGTAGACAAGTACACGTTGACTGAAACGTGTACTTGGTACGTACACCACCACACAGCATCATTTGTCTGTTTTGGCTTCGTCGCGGGTCTCTCTCACCTTCGTTGATGTTGGTGCAGTAGTCATCACCTGGCTGGTTCTGTGCCTAGGTAGACAAGTACACGTTGATTGGCACGTGTGCTTGGTAACGCCACACAACATCGTTGGTCTGTTTTGGCTTCGTCGCGTTTTCGCCAAAGCAAGCGCAAGAGACTGATGTTAGGCATAACAAATTTCTGACATGTTATTTGTGTGAGTTTACAGACGTTGCTAGTTCGATGTTTTCACGTACAATTATCGTCATAAGGTATATTACGGCAGCGAAATAGTCGGTGATTTTTTTTGTGTGTGTGGCTTTTTTTGTTTTAGGTTTGGCAAGACTTACCATGACTCTCTAGCATCACGTATGTCAAAACTTATGCACAACCCAAGGGTGTATATTGAATGCAAAATATGTACTTCCCACGGATACATATATGTATAATAATATGCCCTGTCCTAGAATACCTGTACTGCATCCGGTTAAACGGTTTCGTGAGTATGACTCGGGAATTTGGGAAATGTTCTTGCCCGCAGCAAGGGATCTTTGTTGAATATTGAAGTGACAGGGTCGTGACAAAGTCTCCATGGCTTGAGTTTGGTTCAAAAGAAAACGACAAAGAACTGAAAAGAGGGAAGAATAAAACTTACTGCACACGCGCGCGCACAGACAGCGAGAGAGAGAGAGAGAGAGAGAGAGAGAGAGAGAGAGAGAGAGAGAGAGAAGAGAGAGAGAGAGAGAGAAAACAACACTTTAATACCCAAGGATAGTAGCGTTAGGTCCATTTGGACCTGTATAACAGCCAGTCCTTGCTATACTACAAACACAAAAAAGCACGACTATACCACAAACAAATATTATAAGTATGAATAAGCTGTTGCTTAATCACAGAGTTTCTACAAACGTGCAGAGACATCGGAAATACATTTCTTTCATGGACATACATATATATATATATACAACAATCAAATTTTTAGGCAAACGTGTGATTCAAACAAATCCGTCCAAATTTGACGAGAGGTTATTCTCAGACATGTATTTGTGGAGATTACGTTTGAAACAAGGAAGAGAAATACAGGATTTTATGTTTTGAGGCAGGGAGTTCCAGTGGGAAGCTCCAGAGAGAGAGAGAGAGAGAGAGAGAGAGAGAGAGAGAGAGAGAGAGAGAGTGTACTGATTAGTTTTACTTCGAGTGTGAACTACTCTGTGTGTGTGTGTGTGTGTGTGTGTGTGTGTGTGTGTGTGTGTGTGTGTGTGTGTGTGAGTGTGTGAGTGTGTGTGTGTACTGAGTAGTTTTACTTCGGGTGTAAACTACTGTGTGTGTGTGTGTGTGTGTGTGTGTGTGTGTGTGTGTGTGTGTGTGTGTGTGCGTGCGTGCGTGCGTGCGTGCGTGCGTGCGTGCGTGCGTGCGTGCGTGCGTGCGTGCATGGGTATGCGCGTGCGTGTATGCGCCGGCGCGCGCCCATGTATTGTGTGTGTTTGTGATCGAGTGAGTGAGTGAGTGAGAAGGAGGGAGAGAGAGAGAGAGAGAGAGAGAGAGAGAGAGAGAGAGAGAGAGAGAGAGAGAGAGAGATCACATTAATTTTCTGCCCATTCCGGACAGAACCGACCGATAGATACACCCGAGCATCGCAGCCAGAACTCGCTGGGGAGCGTTCAATAAATAAACGACACCGCCCGAATTCCTCGCGTAGTGTGTTCAACCTGACGAGGGGCCCCACCTGGCTGCCTACCCGTCACGGCATGTCTTATCGCAGCCAATCATTGACATACCCCACCCCGCCACCGCCACCTTCACCAGGCAGCTCCCATGCATGCAGTTCTTACGATCTACTACCATCAGGCAGGTACAGATGTTCAAGGGGCAGATAAGAAGTGCTACCGTTCCGCCACAGCTAATTATGCACCTGCCGAACACCAAGGGGTTTTCAGTTCATGTGGACGTCGTTTTTGTTGTTGTTGTTGTTGTTGTTGTTGTTGTTGTTGTCGCTGTCGTTGTTTTAGTCGTATTTCCCCTGCTGGGTCATTAGATAAACAACGACAATTGGTTGCTATTTATTTGGATTGGAAGTCTGTCTGATTTTATGGAACGAAAGGTTTCATCAGTGTGTGTGTGTGTGTGTGTGTGTGTGTGTGTGTGTGTGTGTGTGTGTGTGTGTGTGTGTGTGTGTGTGTGTGTGTGCGTGCGTGTGTGTGACCATCTACCTTTTGGACCAGAAAGGAAAGTTGCCGATTGAAATCATTACCACAGTCCTACGGAAGGTGTTGTTCTCTTTGAAGAGCTCTAGACAGACAGACAATACACACAGAGATAGGGAAAGTCCCTCCCCAGTGGCTTACTCACTGTTGGGCCAGGTGGCCAGGCTCGCTCTCACAAGACCTTGGCGGGTGGCTGCTGGCTTGGGTTTGCATCGCGCGTATCGGGTGTTGGGGTTGCGTGCGGTGTGGTGCTACCGCCAATGCCACCAGGAATACTCACACATTCGCCGTCTGTCCGCAGGTTACCATCCGATGCCAGCCAGTGATCCGAACAGCGATGTTCGCGGGGGTAGAGGATATACCTGTTCCTCTGTTGGCCTTTGTTCTCAAAGGAGAAATAACTTTTCTGAGATTCTTCTGGCGTTTGGGCGGTCAAGGCTTCCGCTCCGGTACTGCGATACTCGGCTCAGTGACGGGGTCATAGAGTTACCACCACTGAGGTCTGGGCCTCGCTGCCGTTGGAAGTGTCATCCCACGCCTGCGTATGCCCCCCGCAACGAAGTTAGCAGGGTATTGGAATCACCCTGTCGGTCTGTTCGTATGTTCGGATTGTGTCCGGACGATATCTTCTGAACCGCTCAACCTTTTTGTAACCAAACGTGGACGGTGGTGCATCGCCATGAGCAGAGTGTCATTCGAAACAGTTGGCTTGCTATCTTCAGGTTCAAGTTCACAGCAAGGGCTTATATAATCAAAATATGACAAGATGTGGTTTAAACAAAACTTATTCGTACATCGTATTCATAGACTCAACAAACAAACCGGTACAGGAAACACAAAAGCAGTATGCTTATTTAAGTGTTACTTATAAATGAAGATACAATCACAGACACATTCATGATGGCAAGATGGAGTTTCAAATTATTGTCAAAAGTCAAAGGCAACAAACCAAACCAAAAACGTATACATGTAAAGATTCAAGAAACAAACAAACAAACAAGCAAACAAACAACAACAACAACGACAACAACAAACTCTCCACCAACAACAACATCAGATTTATGCTACAATTTGTAGTTAAGGCTACATAGCACGCGTCCAACCCTTTGTTTATTTCACCAAACCAAAGGTTGTAAAGCTAACTCAAAGACTGAACCACAGTATACGGTAACACGTTTTCTGCGTTGATTTTTGTTGTTCTTCTTACTTGTTGACAACGTTGGTGCTGTTGTCTGAGTGGATTTTGTTTTTGTTGTTTTTCAGCCTGTCCAGGGCAGTATATACCGCTGCAACGTTAACACATTTTCTGAGTGGATTTTGTTTTTGTTTTCAGCCTGTCCAGGGCAGTATACCGATGCAACGTATCGCCCTGATATAACCGCACTGGTTGACTGGGCGTAAAACACCAATTTACTTACTTACTTACCGATGCAACGTTAACATGTTTTCTGAGTGGATTTTGTTGTTTTTGTTGTTTTCAGCCTGTCCAGGGCAGTATACCGCTGCACCCGATGTACGGAGCACCCACTCCTCACTATGGCTATGGATTGGGCCAGCGAGGACTTCCCCCGCCTCTGCCCTCCTGTCCGCCGGTAAGGCCGGCATGCAGACACCGTGTGTGTGTGTGTGTGTGTGTGTGTGTGTGTGTGTGTGTGTGTGTGTGTGTGTGTGTGTGTGTGTGTCTGTGTGTGTGTGTCTGTGTGTGTATGACTGTGTGGTCACGGACTTATGACTATTTTATTTATGTGTATCTATTTTCTGAGTCTGTGGTGTCTCGAACGCGTGCGCCATTCTTTTTGCTGGTCTTCTAATAAAGCTGTACGTATCTTGTGAAATCGCTTTGCTGTGAAACGTGGCGCTTGTATCTGTATATATATATATATGTATGCACGCTGATGTGGAACTGATAACAAAGTGGTGCAATGAATGCGCCGCATACCTTGCAGGTTATGGTAGTTGAAACTGACCGTGTCTTTTTCGACTGTTTGTTGAGCAAGCGTGGTTGCCCGTGTAGTGGCACAGAAAGTGTGTGTGTGTGTGTGTGTGTGTGTGTGTGTGTGTGTGTGTGTGTGTGTGTGTGTGTGTGTGTGTGTGTGTGTGTGTGTGTGTGCGCGCGTGCGTGCGTGCGTGCGCGTGTGGTGTGTGCGTGTGGTGTGTATGTATGTGTGTATGTGTGTGCGTGTGGCGTGGGGTGGTGTGGTGTGGTGTGATGTTGGTGTATGTGCGTGAGTGCGAAAAACCAGATTGAAAGTGTTGTGCTACTAGACATAGGCCAGTTATATTGACACATTCATTGTATTTTGAGTCGTTCGCTGGTGTGAGTGTATCTGCTGCAAGTGACTGAATAATATTTGGCGTGCCAGTTAGTGTCCCAGTAGCTTGTGGTGTATACAACGAGTGGCAATTTTACACCTGGTGCACCTTAGAATAGCTGTCAGTTGTGGTTTCTGCTGTTTGTGATCATGTGCAGATTAAAGAGAGGCGTGCTCTTTTGGTAGTGTTAGTGAGAGGAGCAAGCGTGTTTGTGTTAAAGCGGATGATGTTTAACACTGCTTGTGCTTTGTGGTATTTGGATTTGATTTGCTGGGAGTTTAGTTGCTTTTCTGTTGCTAACCGTGTTCTTTCAGACTGTTATATTTTACACGCATGGGTGCAGATTTTGAGTCCAAAACGTAGAAAACGATTTTAGTCAATGTTCTAATCAGAATCATGTACATGCCTGTTCTGTTCGTCATGCATGTTGGTTGAATATGAATGGAACATAATGAGTTTATGTTGGTGTGTATAGGTGGTGGCGAAAGAGTCATAATGATACTTGTACAGCGCCAAATAAAAGATGACCACTAGTAACAGGTAGTCGACGTTTTTTTTGTTGTTGATGGGGAATACTAAGTAAGATCAAATCAAACTGGTGAAGCAAGCGACACAGACAGAATGGGTAAACAGGCGTTTGGTATGATTCAACTCTGTCTTTTCTTCCTACGCTAGGACTGTTGGGTATATTACCCGGCTCCACAGATGTGGGTGAGTTCTGTTAAATTTATTATTTTCTTGTGCCTGTATATATATACACAAAACACCGTACCACCACTTCCCACACACCACACGGTCTCGGTTTTTATCCGGCATTATTAGAATGATACAGTATGATCATATATGATTTTTATTTTATTATTCTTTTAGATTTAACGGAATACAGAAGTACTTAACTATAAAGAAGAAAAAGAAGAAGAATGATAAAAATATTCCAGGTGAGAACCTAGTCAGAATTAGGCTGGCTTGGAAGGAGAAAAAGAGGGAAACGAAGCTCATTATGATTTGAACTTGAATGCCGTGTGCGTTATTTCCCCGCAGCAGATAAGTATATATTTGTGTGCTTTTAAGTTCGCCTAAGTTGTATTTGTCCGCTTATAGTATAGTCTGTGTTGTGAGCGAATGACGTAGAGCTTAGAACGAAACACACCGAACTTTTAAACGAATGCTTAGTTGAAGAGGATGATACGAAATATGCGCACATTTCCAGAGTAGACACCGCACTTCCCCTTTGTTTAAATGTTCGTCACTCAGTAGTAGACCGCTAGTCGTCAGCTCGGTAGTCGTCAGCTCGGTTGTCGTCAGCTCGGCTCGATATGCAATAATAATAGACTATTTATGGCGACCCATCTCGTAAGAGCCCGGGGCGGTAGGCCTATAGATACGCGCATTGATCACACTTACACACACACACAAACACATGAGCACATGCTCGCACCCAATTGTACACGCGAGCGCCTACCTACAACCCCCTCCATCCCCCCCCCCCTCCCCCACGCACACACCATAACACGCGCGCGCGCCCGCGCAGCGCGCGCACACACACACACACACACACACACACACACACACACACACACACACACACACACACACACACACACACACACACACACACACACACACACTACTACTACACACACACACACACACCACACACACCACACAACACACACACACACACACACCACACACACACACACACACACACACACACACACACACACACACAACACACACACACACACACACACACACACAAGAAACACACACACACAAAGAAAACACACACACACACACACACACACACACACACACACACACACACACACACACACACACACACACACACACATTACTACTATACAGTACTAGTGATGGATCGGTAGAAAATAGAAATAACGACAGCATGCAGAAGAGAAGAGAAGAGAAGAGGTGGGCTTTCACTTTTGGCTTGGGGGAAGAGATTGAAGAGGAATGCCTGTTTCAGTTTTCTTTTCTACACGAACGAAGCGTAGATTAGCCAACATGTACGTAATTCTCTTATATTTTGAATATTTATTTGTAGAATAGTTCTGGCGAATGCAAACCGGATTGGAAAGGCTGGGTATGAATATCGACTTTTTAAAAAGAAGAAAGAAAAGGTTTGGGAGAAGGAAGGGGGGGGGGGGGGGGGGGGGGGGGAGGGGCCGTAAGAGGCATCTTGCATTGTCCACCCGACGGAAGGCTTCAAGACCATAACGGATGCATGGTGTCATTATCACCATTGATCGACAATAAATACAACTTTATTGCCAAGTGTCAGTACAATTGCACGAGGAATGTTTTGTGGTGCCCAAGTACACTCATCAAACACTCACTCCAATCATAAAACATCATTAAATTACAACAACAGCAAATAAACATCCAGGTAACAAGTCATTCATAGATAAATACATGAAAAATCCCACTGGCATCAAGCTGTGCATATCACATGAAATTGCCAGGTATATACCCGCAGCTGTAACTGCAGATATAATATACCCGCAGCTGTCCTTTGGGGATTTTTGTTCCGTACCTGCAGATAGATACTCATAGATGTCCTTTGGATTTTTGTTGTTGCTTAACTGCAGATAAGTAGTCACCGATTTCCTTTGGGGATTTTCGTCCCGTTACTGCAGATGTCCTTTGGGGAGTTTTGCTCAATGGCAGCAGATAGACATTTGCAGATACCCAACTTTCATATATTGCTCAATGCTAGGGACATTGGCGCCGTGACGACCATGCACACGGACTCAGCGTTGCTTTTCTCTCCTAAAGGAACTATAACTTGTTTTCCTCTCTTAAATGAGAACTGAATTATTTTTTGTTTTGTTTTTCGCTCTAAAGGAACTAATCTTCTGAAATGTATTTCATCCAACCGGTAGAGAGATCAGAGTAAAAACCTCAACCAAGGATTTCGTTTTTAACTACCTTGTCGGTTTTATGTCAGTTTTGTAAGCTGGGACCGCCAGAGACAATGAAATCTTTGTTTTTAAATGTTCTATTGATTTCCCATCAGTTTTGTAAGCCTGGTCCGCCAAAGACAATAAAGACTTCGTTTCTAAATGTCCCATGGATTTTCTGTCAACTTCGTAAGCTCCGTCTGCCAATGACAATAAAGACTTCGTTTTTAATTGTTCTATTGATTTTCCATTAATTTTGTAAGTTTGGTCTGCCAAAGACAATAAAGATTTCGTTTTTAAATGTACCGTTGATTTTTTTAATGAATTTTTTTTTAAATCAACTTTGTGTGCTGGGTCCGTCAGAGACTTTGAAGACTTCGTTTTTAAGTGTCCCTTTGATTTTCTATCAATTTTGTAAGCTTCGTCCGCCACTGAAAGACGATTTGCTTGAGTCCCCACCCCACCCAGCTGGACTATTCACAACACTCAAGTGGTACAGCTTACGTGACGCATACCAGGGTCGTCTTTGTCGTTTTGCTTGGGGCGGTCTATGCACTGCTCACGCGTACCGGATGATTCAGTGCACTGACGCGAAAACCATTAAAAAATAATAATTTGAAATTGAAAATTGTTCTCTAATGTGTTCGATCTAATCAACGGGGTATTTTAAAACGAAATCCTCAGTTCCGTGTTTATGTTAAGTTTTTTTGGTGTGTGTTTTGTTTGTGTTTGTTTTGTTGTTATCTCATCTGTACGTGGAGCTTAGCACATTTGAAAAAAGCTTCGCCCTGATATAACCGCAGTGGTTGACTGGGCGTAAAACACCAGGTAACTTACTTGAAAAATGCTGGTTACCTTTTAATGCTGGCCAGTGAAGCGCTCACCTCAGTGTCGTTGCAAAATGATCAGCTGTAGCTTGAAACACACACACACACACACACACACACACACACACACACACACACACACACACACACACACACACACACACACACACACACAGAATGATCAGCTGTAACTTGAAACATACACACACACTCACACACACACACACACATACACACCACACACACACACACACACACACACACACACACACACACACACACACACACACACACACACACACACACACACACACACACAGAATGATCAGCTGTAACTTGAAAACACACACACACACACACACACACACACACACACACACACACAACACACACACACACACACACACACACACACACAATGTTCAGCTCTAACTTGAAACACACACGCACGCACGGCACGCACACACACACACACACACACACACAAAATGATCAGCTGTAACTTGAAACACACACACACACACACACACACACACACACACACACACACACACACACACACACACACACACCAAAAACAAAAACAAGCAAGAACAAACAAAAACAAAAAACAAAAACCAACGAATCAAAACAAAACAAAACAAAACAACAAAAACCCATGAAACATTTTGATTCACTTGGGCTTTCACATTTCAAAAGGCTGATACAGTTCTTGATTTTCAACGCTTTGTCAACCAACCGCGCACGTCAGATAAGGGCTTAACATAAAACAGATGTGTGTGACATTTAATTAACGTTGGGGCTGGACCTATTTATATTTAAGCCATTTGTGTTTGTTATACGGCTCAAATGTTCCGTTTTCAATGTTAAGCTATGAAGCAGGAAATAAATTTTGTTTGGACCAAGTACATGAACAGAAAACCGATCGAACAGGGTGATCCTTTCTGTTTATTCCAGTTACACAGATACATTTATTTTTCATCGCCAGTTTACGGCACAGTACCTCACAAAACGGATCTTTGAGGAAGGGGTGGGTGGGATTTCGGGGTGGTGGTGGATGGCTTTGTTTCTTCAGTAGCACAGTGGAACGTCCACATGAAATCAAGGTGTTCAACATCAGCTTATCCTAATCGGACGATAGAGACTATGCGCATATTCTCAGCGAAAGCATCTTTTTCAAGCAAGAAACAGACAGATAATACACTAGCAAACGCTGATAGCAAAGAAAGTTGATCGGCTTCACTTGCGGTTCGTGAGGAGGTCGGGGTGGGGGGTGGGGGGGGTGGGGGTGGGGGGGATCTTGAAATTGAATACCCAGTCAACCGCGACGGTCACGTGAGTGTGTACTTTTTCAGGCCAGAGTGCGTATTCGATTGGGTTCCTCTTTGAATGTCCAGAGGGAGAGTAATGTTGAATGTGACCACATTTTCAGCCGAGACCTGAATTTGCCATTTTTGTTATGGTTGCATTCGTTTTCCGCAGCTTTGTTTTCGTTGCTCAGCATGTTAGCATGACCTATTGATTTTGCGACACATTTTCTTCAGCTATTTTTGCTTTTCTTGTCTCTCCCCATTTAGTCTGGTAGTGCGCTCGTTCCTAAAACCATGTTTGAGCTTTCCTCCATTTTCATGTCTTTTGCATCCCCTGGCGTATTTCCCGTGCTTGTTCACATTTTTTTGTTTTAGTTTTTTTGTTTTGGCTTGTGGAGAATGCAACAGCGAGTAGAGATTAAAATTAAAATTAAACTATTTTTTGAAAAGGTATAAGACACAGATTTTTTAGATTTTTTTTTATCCTTTGGGGTGGGAGAAGAAAGAAAAGCTTTTTGAAAACTTGGATACTGAAAATTTCACTGTTAGCATTCGGGTGTGTGTGGGTGGGGGGGGGGGGGGGGGGGGGAGAGACTGTACTGCTGTAGGTGTTAAGTAGTTCATTCTTCCGAGTCTGAGTATTTTAGTTGTCTAAGTCTTGTTCGTTTTCGTACACGCCAGCTTCACGCTCCCTTTTTTGTTTGTTTGAGTGTTTTGGGTGTGTGATTTTTGTTGTTGTAAGTGGCACTGACATTGAACTTTTGATATTAGTGATATGAAATGATCAGTACAATCTCGTGTAGATGTTGGTACGACACCGGTGACAAAATGAACATGAAACTGTATATATATATATATATATATATATATATATATATATATATATATATATATATATATATATACGTCACTGGAATTTGTGATATGCAGAGTTCAGGAGCTGTGTGAAAGTCGAGGTGGCCGTCCTGGGCTACCGTCCCTAATAAGTCTA
This sequence comes from Alviniconcha marisindica, assembly GCA_018857735.1. Taxonomy (NCBI): domain Eukaryota; kingdom Metazoa; phylum Mollusca; class Gastropoda; family Provannidae; genus Alviniconcha; species Alviniconcha marisindica. Next base: position 543,155 of record JABMCL010003627.1, read on the forward strand.
CGGTTTCTGTGGACGTAAAGCAACATTTCAACCAATTTGTGATAATTGCTGATCTTGGTGACGGAGATGACATCTGTTAATGGCAAGCGCCCACTGCTGTTTTCATGGCAGCTCGCTTCCGTCACCTTCACTGATTTTTCAGCCACAAGGTCAATTGCTTTGAAGAGTTGCGTGCCAGCACGGGCACCAAAACAGGAAATGACGTCATTATCTGCTTGATAGTTTTGCGATGTAGTTTGTGGCTTATCCTGGTAGAACAGGTGATAGGCGAAATATTGCACTAGTCTGTTAACCATCGGATTTTAACTCTGTGTGTGTGTGTGTGTGTGTGTGTGTGTGTGTGTGTGTGTGTGTGTGTGTGTGTGTGTGTGTGTTATAAACGTGTGTGTGTGTGTGTGTGTGTTATAAACGTGATGTGTGTGTGTGTGTGTGTGTGTGTGTGTGTGTGTGTGTGTGTGTGTGTGGACGACGGTGTGTTCAAGTGCTGATGTTTGTGTGTGATTTGTTTCAGCCAAGTACCAGCCATATGGAACGGTGCTCTGACCTTCAGCATCACCTGGGGGCCGGTCACCGGTGGGTCTCCCCACCTCTCCCTCTCTCTCTTTCTCTGTATTTCCCTCTTTGTCTGCCTCTCCCCCCCCCCCCTCCTCCCTGTCTGTCTGTCTGTCTCTGTTTCTGTGTGTCTCTCTCTCTCTTTCTCTATTTTTATATATTTTTATATACTATATGATTTTCCCACTATGATCATATATTATAGATATATATAAATGTAACTGTTTCAAGGACAGGTTGAACGACAGGCATTCATGCCTAAACCTTTATCCTTGTGTAATAAAGTTCAATCAATCAATCTCTCTCCCCCATATGGCTTATTAGGGAAGGAGGGAAAGGGGTATGGAGGTGGGGGGCAGAGGGAGATTATATACCGATCGCTACACTGTCACCACCAGAATGATTCTTGCATTAAGATGGGCAGCGATGAGAGCCATTTTAATGTTTCAGTAGGAAGTGAAGGACAAAGTCACAAGACAGTGTCCACAAACCACAACCTTTTTGAAGAGAAAGGAGAGTCGAAGCGGTATCGAACCGAGGTCCTTCCGCTTACCAGCCTAACGCCTTACCGCTAGGCCAAACCGGCTCACTGGTGGCTGTCCTGGGCTCCCCGTCCCTAATAAGCCTCATGGTTTCTGTGGACGTAAAGCACCATGAAGAGAAGAAGACGTTACATAAGTAATTTATGGGAAAAACTCTGCCATTGACGTCACATAAGCAAATGTGAAGAGCTCTGCCAGTGACGTAACATAAGCACATGGGGAACCAACTCTGCCAATGACGTCACATACGTCAGTGGGGAAAAGCACTGCCAGTGACGTGACGCAACGTCCTCGGGGCAGGGAAAGGGGTAAACAGATTTTTTCACTGTCAGGTAACATTTCACAAACCTGGTCGACGGGTGAGCGCTAAGGAAGCTAAGCTTATTACAAACGCTCATGGACACGGTTAACTACATTTACTGTGCAGCAGCAGGCATTTCTGTCAGTCAACGTCATCAGAAACTGTAGAAACAACAACAAAGAAAGGGAACCAGTTGTATGTTAGGTTATGTCATTCACTTGACTGAGTAGGTATAAAAACCGCCCCACAACCCGACAAAGTAACAAAACAAAAAAACAAAAAAACAAAAACCCGCCCCAAAAGGAATTACCTTGGTGTTTTACGTCCAATCAGACAGTACGGTTATATCAGAGCAATAACAAACAACAAACAAAGCAAAAACAGACAAACAAACAGACAAACCGCACAATATTTTCTGCAGAAAGTACAATGTCAGATCTCTCTGTGTGTCTCCCTCTGTCACCGTCTCTCTTTGTCTCTGTGTCTGTCTGTCTCTCTCTTTATATACCCCCCGCTCTCTCTCTCTCTCTACACGCACGCACGCACGCACGCACGCACGCACGCACGCACACACATCATCATCATCATCATCATCATCATTAAAAGATGGAGGCCTTACCTTGCTTTTTTCTCCTAAGAACAATGAGTATTCCTATGTTTCAGACACGACATGTTTGCACACCAAAACTACGTCGCCATTGATGGAGGTACTGTATCCGAAATTTGAATATTCTTTTATGTGTATTTCTTAATATTTTACTTTAACCTTGGGAATGTTTATGTGGCTAGTCCACCTAGTTTTTACGTGTCGTGACTTTTTTTTCTTCATTTTTTTTTTTCATCGTTGTCCGCCTCATTTGCTCATCATCGCTCATGCTTATAATTGATTGATTTGGTCAGTATTGAGTGTGGATTAATCAGAATGAGTTTGTTTGATGTCGTGCACTGTCTTCTCCTTTTAGTTGGGCTAATTGCCCCTCTGTGCCGCGTGAACAAAGTCGTTTGTGGATCAATCAACAAGAAGGTTAATAACCAGGGAGAGTGGCTAGTGAGGCCCCCCGAAAACAAAGGAACAAGCAAACAAAAAACAACAATAAAGACAACTAAGAACAAGTTTAATGAGGAGGAAGTGTGTGTGTGTGTGTGTGAGTGTGAGTGTTCTGGTCTCGACTAAAACCGTCCCAACTGCAGACGCTAAAACTCGTCAACGCCCACCGCTTTGCCTTTGCCTTTGCCTTTGTGCTGCTCCACTCTCTGGGCACGCGCCGAAAACTGTCAGAAATTGATCACGTGCACGCCGAGTGCCTTGCTCGTGTTCCATATATAGATCTACAGTCGGTGAATAATCGTTCCCTGCCTCCCGGCCTTCACCTCTCTGGTCGCGCGGCCTTTCAATCATCGAGTGATACGCCTGCTTATTACACTAGTCTTTGTCGATGTGTAATTGCTAGAATAATTGCGCCCCACCCCACCCCCTCCCCCCATCAGCCGTAAACCTCCTTCGTCCAGAGGGAGGGAGGAGGATACGTGTTGGAACCCTTTTAATCTGCTTGCTAGACAGCGTAGCTGATAGGTGTTTTTGTGTCCTGTTTGTGGGGAGGGGTGGGCGGAGAGACGAGGGAGGAGGTTTAAGACACGCTATTGTATGCAAAACATTGTTTCTATAATTATAAGCACCGCCATCCTCCTCTGTAACAAAGTTAGGGGTATGGATGGGGGTGGAGGGGGGGGGGGGGGGGGGGATCCAACCATATCGGTCTGGCTGTCCGTGTGTCCGGCTTTGTCCAGAAGGTATCTTCCGAACCGCTCCGCCATTTTCAACCGAACTCCTTTGTGCATGGTTAAGGTAGTAGGTTATGTAAACATGGTGCTTAACGTCCACAGAAACCGTACGGCTTATTAGGGACGGAGAGAAGGGGGGGGAAGGGGGTATGGAGGTGGGGGGAGAGGGAGATTATATACCTATCGCTACACTGTTATATACCTATCGCTACACTGTCACCACCAGAATGACTTCTGCATTAAGATGGGCAGTGATGAGAGCCATTTTAATGTTTCAGTAGGAAGTGATGGACAAAGTCACACAAGACAGTGTCCACAAACCACAACCTTTTTGAAGAGAAAGGAGAGCCGAAGCGGTATCGAACCGAGGTCCTTCCGCTTACCAGTCTAACGCTTACCGCTAGGCCAAACCGGCGCACTCAGTAGGTTCTGAGGATAATTTATTTATGTAACGGAGCAGGCACCGACTGTTATTACACCGCGGTCGTTGAATGCTACTGGCATGATGCGAACGGGAGCGCGTGGCCGGTTATCTGACACCAACCGGGCCCGCTGGGCCACGTAGGCCCACAGAGGAGACAGCTAGATCAATGGCAGTGTGCGGTACTTTCAGTGGTTTATGTTCGGCAGCTCCGCAACAGTTGCTGTCTGCAGTTGCACCTTGACATTCACAGCGCGCGCTGGTGGCGCCGAAGGGTTTTTCAAGACTTGTCTCGCTGATTAACGCGTCTGCCTCACTCTAGGTCGTACCTCCAAGGAAGGGAATATATATGTCAAGACTGGTCTAGTGTGTCACTGATTAGCGTCTGTATCCCCGCTGGGTCGTACCGCTAAAGAAGGGACTTCCAGGCTTGTCTAGTGTTTCACTGATTAACGTCAGTCCACTGTTGGGTCGTACCACCATTAGAGAGGTTTCAAGACTTGTCTAGTGTTTGACTGATCAGTCTCTGTTACCTGTTGGGTTGTTCCACGAAGGAAGGGATGTCAGTACGTGTCTAGTGCTTTGCTGATCATCATCGTCTGTTTCCCGTTGGGTCGTACTGCCAAGGAAGTGATGTCAGACGTGTCTAGTGCTTTGCTGATCATCGTCTGTTTCCCGTTGAGTCGTACTACCAAGGAAGTGATGTCAGACGTGTCTAATGCTTTGCTGATCATCGTCTGTTTCCTGTCGGGTAGTACTGCCAAGGAAGTGATGTCAGACGTGTCTAGTGCTTTGCTGATCATCGTCTGTTTCCCGTTAGGTCGTACTGCCAAGGAAGTGATGTCAGACGTGTCTAGTGCTTTGCTGATCATCGTCCGTTTTCCGTTGAGTCGTACCGCCAAGGAAGTGATGTCAGACGTGTCTAGTGCTTTGCTGATCATCGTCTGTTTCCCGTCGGGTCGTACTGCCAAGGAAGTGATGTCAGACGTGTCTAGTGCTTTGCTGATCATCGTCTGTTTCCCGTTGGGTCGTAGGAACAGATGTCAAGACTTGCCTAGTGTTTCTCTGATTAGCGTCTGTTTCAGTCTAGGTCGTACGACCATACTAGAAACGGATGTCAGTACGTGTCTAATGTTTCACGGATTAGCTTTTTCTTTCCGCTGGGTCGTACCGTCAAAGAAGGGATGTCGAGACTTGTCTTAGTTTTTCACCGACTGGCGTCTGCTTTACCATGGGTCGTACCGTCAGAGAAGGGATGTCAAGACTTGTCTTAGTTTTTCACCGACTGGCGTCTGCTTTACCATGGGTCGTACCGTCAAAGAAGGGATGTCACGACTTGTCTTAGTTTTTCACCGACTGGCGTCTGCTTTACCGTACCGTCAGAGAAGGGATGTCACGACTTGTCTTAGTTTTTCACCGACTGGCGTCTGCTTTACCATGGGTCGTACCGTCAGAGAAGGGATGTCACGACTTGTCTTTTTGTCACTGGTTAGCATCTGGTTTGAGTTGGGTTGCTCCGCCTTGGAATTATGCCAAGACTTCTCAAGTGTTTCACTGACTAGCGAGTAGTGAAACACTAGGTCGTGCCACCATTGGAGGATTTCCAAGTCATGTCTTGCCTCTGTCTGTCTGTCTGTCCGTCCGTCTTTCTCCCTCTCTCTCACACGCACGCACGCACGCACGCACGCACACCCACGCACACACACACTCACACTCTCTCTTGATCGAATCGTCTCAGATCAGATTACTTTTTGCCACGTCGTGTCGATATTCATAGACATTGATATACGACGTCTGAACAGGAAATGGGAGTGCTTACAGGCCACAAATGGCTTCGACTAATACGAGTGTAGTTCAGCGGTTAGAGAGGTTGGAGGAGGAGGACGGGGTAGGTGAGATATGTGGGGGTCGGGGTGGGGGCGGTGAGAACCCCGCGGGACACAGAAAACCCCAGCTAGTCGCAAGTCGTAGTTATGCAAAATACATTGAGATTTCTGGTTTCCTTTTTCTTTCGTTTTTTCTTGAAAAGTTGAGAAACAAATCGCAGCAACAGATTTTCATTCCAAATCTGGTAACAAATCTCAACTGTAATTTCATTTGAAGTCACAACAGAAGTTTCTTTTTAAATAGTGTAAAAAACAGAACATGGCAGCAGAAAGATTTAATATCATCCGATTGACGTCAAACGTACAAGGGACAACAGGCACCCGAATAGCGTAGTACGATAAATCTGGCTTCACATACAAGAAGCATAAGCTAGATCAAAATCCACAAGGTCCGGTGCTCGAAAAGGATGTTCCCCAATGATATATAGCGCAGTGAGTGTGCTCGAGAGCAGAGAATAGCGCTATATAAAGGCGATCAACAAATGTGTACCGTGCACATTTATGCGCATTTGACGACAGAGGTGTTGGAACATACGCAACCTCCCCGCTCGCCCCTCCCCTTTCCCAGGCCCTCCCTTTTATTTTAAAGGGAAGAGAACAAGACGAAAACTGACCTGAAAACGTGGAAAATGCGCAAATAATTTGCATCTGCATGATTCATTCAGTTGCTCTATCAATACTTGTACAAAAGAAGTACTTTTGGGTTTGGAATCTGGGCTCCTCAGGGCGCAGCCATGTTGAACGAAGAGCAGAACAATGTTGGCTCGTGACGTACTTACTGTTGGATACTTTTGCCATCTGTGCCGGTCTTGTTTATGACGTCACCGATACAGACTAAGGGACAGCATTCGCGGTCGTGTTTTCGCGGCTTTCAAACGTCATTTCTAACCAACAGGCCGAGAAGTCGAGTGAAAAACTGTTGTGTGTTTGTTTTCATCATTCCATTCCTTCTTCGGCTTGGTTCCACTTGAATCACTGAAGATCGGACATCACAGTTAGTCGCTGGATCGAGCACTGGATCATCTTGTAAACACTGGGACGTTTGCAGTTGTCTGAACAACGGTGACGTGTTCGCCAAAACAACAGCAACAACAACAACAGCAAAACCCAACCAACCCAACCAAAACCCAACCAAACAAAACAACAACACAACAAAAACAAAAACAAAACCAACAACAACAGCAGCAGACGACGTTTCCACAGCGGCCTCGGTAATATCGACGTGAAGTTGATACTGGAAATATATTTGTTTGCTGCTGATTGGAAAATGGCCAAGGCTTATACAGCGTCACCACCACAACGAGTCTGCATGACGACGGACAGCAGTATTGTTCCGCTTCGCTTCTTCCCTGCTGATCGCGAAGAGCAAAGCAAGGCTGCCTGTGCACGCATTTCACATTTGCGTGTTTTGTCAGAAACTGAGAGGGCCGGGGGGGGGGGGGGGGGGCGAGCGACGGGAACAGCGAGGAAAGGGGCAGGAGGAAGGGGGTAGTGATGGAAGGAGTTAAGGTAACTGAGACAGGGGATACAGAGAGGCAGTGATGGAGGGAGGTGGGGAGAGAGGGGGGGCGGGGGGGGGGTAGAGGAAGATGAGAGAGGGGGTGCGGACAGAGAGAGGTAGTGATGGAGGGAAATGGAGAGAAGGCGGGGCGGCTGTATGGAGGGAGGTGAGAGGGGGTTCGGACTGAGAGAGGTAGTGTGTGTGTGTGTGGGGGGGGGGTTAGCTACTATTTGGATTTTAACTTCCCGTGAACCGGACAGGAACACATCGGGACGATGGAGTGGGGCGGAAAGTGAGATAGAGAGAGGGAGGGAGGGAGGGAGAGAACGAACAAGGAGAACAGGGAGAGGGGAAGGGGGGAGGTAGGAGAGAGAGGAATGGAGGTTGCTACTATTTCGATTTTAACTTCCCGTGAACCGGACAGGAACACACTGGGACGATGGAGTGGGGCGGAAAGTGAGATAGAGAGAGGGAGGGAGGGAGAGAGAGAGAACGAACAAGGAGAACAGGGAGAGGGGAAGGGGGGGGGGGAGGTAGGAGAGAGAGGAATGGAAGAGAGAGAGGGGGGTAGGAGAGAGAGAGAGAGAGAGAGAGAGAGAGAGAGAGAGAGAGAGAGAGAGAGATATGGAAGAGAGATAGAAGAGAGGTAGGAGAGAGAGAGAGAGAGAGAGAGAGAGAGAGAGAGAGAGAGAGAGAGAGAGAGAGATAGAGAGAGTAGAGAGAGAGAGAGAGAGAGGGAGAGAGAGAGAGAGAGAGAGAGAGAGAGAGAGAGAGAGAGAGAGAGAGAGGCAGTGAAGAGGGAGTGCGGGGGAGGGGCTCGGCAGGGAGACCTTGAAGGGACGTCAGGAGATCCATCCATCAGTCAAGCTCAAAAGACCGAGAACTAAAATAACTGACAGGTGCTAAGCTCAAAAGCCCGTGAACTTTTTTTCTCTCTCTCTCTCACCTCTGGGAGGAAAACAAATTGCTGTACAAACAGCACTAGTAGGAACTGAGATGTAAGTCTCTCGCCAGTTGAGTGTTCCGATGCGGCGGAAAGGAAGATGTTTGTTTTGGAAACCTGCAGCATTCTGGTCATGGAGCTCTCTTCTCCCAGAGAAACTTGCCTTACAAACAGAGTCGGCTTTGAAAACGCCTTGTATTTTGTTGAAACCCATGGGAAACAAATTTGTTGTTGCCGTGCAAATTTAGCCACAGCCTTTTTTGGGTGGGGGGTGGGGGGTGGGGGATGGAGGAAGGAGATGGTTAAGCGGCTACAGTCTTTTCATATTGGAACTTAGATAGTTTAAAGTGGACGTGGTGGGAGGAGGAAGGGGGTGGGTGGGGGGGGGGGGAGTGGAGGGGCGAGGGAGAGGGGTAAGTAAGCTACAACCTTTATTATTCATAGATTTTATATAGCGCTATTCTCTGCTCTCGAGCAGACTCACTGCGCCCCTTGTCTATTGTAACTTTAAAAGTTTAACCCCTTCACTGCCAACTGCCCCAGCCTATTCATTTTCCGGGCAGAAAGTGCACACAAAGGCCCGTGAACGGAAACTTTGCCTGGCCTATCAGGCCGTGCAAATCCTTCCTTGTGCTAAAAGCTGACGGGTTTCAAATTTCACAGTCTACTGCCCGGCATTAAGGCGTTCGTGTATGCACGGCAGTGAAGGGGTTCAAGTGGATGAGCTGAACGGAGGAAGGGGGTAAAGAAAATTAATTGACTTAAAAAGTTTATAAAGGATGAAGTGGAGGGAGGAAGGGGGGTATTGAAAATTAATTAATGAAGATTAATTTAAAAAAGTTCATAGAAGATGAAGTAGGCGGAGTGTAAGGAAAACTAAAATGAATTAATTAAAAAACAAGTTTAGAGGATGAGGTGGGCGGAGAAAAGAGGGGGAGGGGGGGTGTTAAAGAAAATTAATTAAATAACTTAAAAAGTTTATAGAGGGTGAGTGGCCGGAGGATAGGGGACACAACAGCCTGGGGACACAACAGCCTTTTCATTTTGTAACTTTAAGAGTTCAGAGTGGATGGGGTGGGCGGGGAGAAATTTGGGGGGGGGGGGGCTGTATCGAGTAGGGTCGAAAATGTATGTGTTTTTGCGGGGAATTTGCTGGGGAGACCCATCGACCGCTGTAAAAGGAGAGCTAAAATAGAGTCAGATTTGAAGACTTAGCGTTCGATCCGCATTGACGTTGTTGGCCCTGAGGTGGCCATGTCTTTCTGACGCCCAGCCACCCCTTCCCCCCCCCCCCCCCAGCCCTCACCCCCCTTCCACACCTCGCCCTCATCCCCGCCCTCTTCCCTCCCTCGTACCACGGAACGCCGCTTGCAAGCCCTCACAACTCCAGCCTGCAGCAGCAGCAGCCCGCTTCCTGGCTGTTGGGCAAATACCCGGGCGGGAAGCCTTAGTCACCCACCGGTCTCGCCCCCCCTCCTCCCCCCTCCTCCCCCTCCTCCCCCAATAAACCAACCACGCCACCCCCAGACCCCACCCCCCTCCCCCATCATCTCCGGATCAGAAAATAAAAAAATAAAAATAAAAACGCAGCAGGCCAAATGTTTTCATCCTGCGAAGATTCCCGAGACAGACTTGGACCAGCTGAATCAAAACGCTTGCCATTGTGCTACGTGAGAAAATAAAGCATATTTCCGCCAGCGGGTATTTTTGCTGGTATGCTAAAACAGCTTTTATGTGTGAAAATCGGTGTGAATCGCTGGTGGATTGGTCGGTGACGGATAAATCTTTTAAGAAATTTCAGTTTTTCATTGAAGTTTTGAAGGAAGCTGTCGCTGATGACAATTGGTTGGTGGACCATCCAAAAGTTATTTCGTATTCATAACGATACGTTGAAAACGGTACTTTTGTGTCGTACAACACGCGAAAAAGGGTTTATATCAGTACAGCCCTAACAATGACTATGTAACCAGGAGAACTGGTTCACTACGAAGGAAATGCTGGCAAGTGTGAAGCATGAGTTCATTGACGAATGTTGACACTGTCATTTTTGCTTTCTGCTGATAAAGTCGATGAAGATGCGTAATCTAAAATTGCACTTGGCAAGGGGAGAAAGGAAAAATTGCGCTTCAAGGGAGGGCGGGGTAGAGAGAGAGAGGTGGGGGTTGGGGGGTTGGAGGCAGCGCAGTAGACACGGCTTATACCCATTGCCTTTTGTTGCTTATTGTCATCGACTGATTGCTGCATCTTGTTTCCTGGCACCCCCCGCCCTCAGCGAAATGTTCAAGCTGACACAGAGCCCTTTTCTTCTTCTTTCATCCTTCATTTCAAGTAAAGTCTTGTCCCTCTACCAAAGACTTCGCTCACGCGATGCACAAGATCTCTCTCTCTCTCTCTCTCTCTCTCTCTCTTCTCTCTCTCTCTCTCTCTCTCTCTCTCTCTCTCTCTCTCTCTCTCTCTTATCGGTGGCGTACACCTGTCTCGTTGTTTTCGTCACTAACATGACGCCAGTCTCTCTCATTCACGTCTTGCGTCGTATTAGTCTGTAGCTCATGTCGCCGCTCGTTCACTTTCTACGACGTGCATGTGTGCAGATCATGACGTCACTCACTCAATTTCTACGTCGTGTACGTCTGTAGGTCATAACGTCACTAGTTCACTGCCTACTTTGTGTGTGCTTTTGTAGGTCATGACGTCACTTGTTCCCTTCCTGCTTCGTGTACGTCTGTAGGTCGTGACGTCACTCGTTCCCTTCCTGCGCCGTGTACGTCTGTGGGTCATGACGTCATTCGTTCCCTTCCTGCGCCGTGTACGTCTCTAGGTCATGACGTCATTCGGTTTCTTCCTTCGCCGTGTAGTCTCTTGGTCATGACGTCACTCGTTCCATTGCTACGCCGTATACGTCTGTAGGTCATGACGTCACTCGTTCCCTTCCTACGCCGTGTACGATTGTAGGTCATGACGTCACTCGTTCCCTTCGTGCGCAGTGTACGTCTGTAGGTGATGACGTCACTCGTTCTCTTCCTTCGCTGTGTACGTCTATAGGTGATGACGTCACTCGTTCCCTTCCTTCGCCGTCTACGTCTGTAGGTGATGACGTCACTCGTTCCCTTTCTGCGCCGTGTACGTCTGTAGGTCATGACGTTACTCGTTCCCTTCCTGCGCCGAGTACGTCTGTAGGTCATGACGTCACTCGTTCCCTTCCTGCGCCGTGTACGTCTGTAGGTCATGACGTCACTCGTTCCCTTCCTGCGCCGTGTACTTCTTGTAGTTCTGTAGGTCCTGCCTCACCTCATTCATTTGCTATGTCGTGTGTTTCTGTAGGTCATGATGACACTTGTTTATTTTCCTCGTTTAAAAAAAAATAATCTCCCCCCCCCCCACCCCTTTCATTTTTATAGTCAACGTATCCGCCGCACGAGGTTGACATGGCAGTAAAGACCATGCATAGTAAAGACCATTACTTACCGACTTACATCTTGGTAGCCAAGAATATCAGAGAATATGTGAGCTCCCAACTCTGCGTCTTATGCAGCTGTAAAACACTGGAATACAGCACAGAAGCTTTTTTTTTTTTTGCCCCCTCCCCCCCCTCTCTCTCCCAAGTTATTAAATTGCTGTTTCCGCGTCTGTTCACCTTCAGAACGAAACGCTATAACCTATTTGCTATCACCGTTTCAAACAACCAGGTGTGTGTGATCAAAACAGACAGAAAGTTATGACTGAGCGCTTTTTAATATGGCGCTACAAAACTTGTGCAAACTTTCTTCCAAAATAGCCTTTCTCAAAACACCGAGGGGTTAAAAAACAGCAACAACGAGAAAAGGGGATTATTATTCTAATGATAACAGTGAAGAAGGAATAAACTTTTTTTTTCTTTTTCTTTTTTTTTAACAAACAGCGACTACTCTGTTTGCGTTG
>JABMCL010003627.1:557500-580000 GCA_018857735.1 Alviniconcha marisindica
GGGCAGTACGGTGGCTGAGAACTCTGACTCGTTTTTACACACTCCAGCGAGTACCAGCAAAGGACTGTGCGACAGGGAGATTTTCCTCTTCGGTACCCCCAGCCTCTTGAGGCGGCTGAGTGATGTGAACACAGCAGTAGCGAAGCCCTTCGTTGACTGCCTAATGGGAGGTGATTCAGGAGGATCAGCCGCTCAATCACTTCCTCCCTGGTTCCCCTGGGCACAGAGGAGCATGCCGGTTGTGGTCCCGGGCGAGGGGTGGTGGGTGGGTGGATGTAGCTCTGTGGAACTTGTAGGCCGGTAGTAGGTCTGTCATCGATTTTCTATCCCGTAGCTCCGATACTTTTTCTACCACTGCCTCTGCGGTGAACGGTTGTGATTGGGAGCGAGTGAGCGTCACTGAGATTTCCGGTTGCTGGTCGTTGTGGTTGAGCGTCACTGAGATTTCCTGTTGCTGGTCGTTGTGGCTGAGCGTCACTGGGATTTCCTATTGCTGGTCGTTGTGGCTGAGCGTCACTGAGATTTCCGGTTGCTGGTCGTTGTGGTTGAGCGTCACTGGGATTTCCTATTGCTGGTCGTTGTGGCTGAGCGTCACTGAGATTTGCTGTTGCTGGTCGTTATGGCTGAGCGTCACTGAGATTTTCTGTTACTGGTAGGTGTGGTTGAGCGTCACTGAGATTTTCTGTTACTGGTAGGTGTGGTTGAGCGTCACTGAGATTTCCTGTTGCTGGTCGTTGTGGTTGAGCGTCACTGGGATTTCCTGTTACTGGTAGGTGTGGTTACTGTCTCAACCCGTCCTTTGGTCGGTCCCGCCGTGGGGTACCGCGGACGCAGAATTAAGGTCACGGCAGATTCTTGGAAAAAAACGGACCACAAAAAGGGTCACTATTCGGCGTCAGTTACAACTATTGACATGCACGCGTAAAAGATCCCAGGGCACCGGTGAAGAGAGAGAGAGAGAGAGAGAGAGAGAGAGAGAGAGAGAGAGAGAGAGAGAGAGAGAGAGAGAGGAGAAGAAGAAGAAGAAGAAGAAGATGACGTCAACCTTAGGGACTGATCAGGCGACGATATGAATAGAATCACCTTCTTCTTCTTCTTCTTCCACAATATACATCGTCTACGGATATACCATTACCAGTCTTTATGGGGATTGATTCAAGGAGAACGGGGAAAATGTCAGCAATGTGGATTGAGGGGGTGGAGAGAGAGAGAGAGAGAGAGAGAGAGAGAGAGAGAGAGAGAGAGAGAGAGAGAGAGAGGTTTGACACCTTTTTGACAATGGCGCCAAGGGAAGGAGCTTCGCCTAGGTCTCCCGGGGAAGGCCGTCGCACTGTCTCACACTTCAGTCGTAGGAGGAAGCTGCGTGGACTTCCTTTGTTCACTTCGACAGAACTGTCGGTAGCTGGTTGTGTCACGGCTTCAACATCTCTGCGTGGACGGACGTTGGAGCTGCAACCCTCGCCTTTGCTAGGTTGTTCGAAATGCAGCCCCGACCTTTTGACAGGTTGTTCGAAATGCAGCCCCGACCTTTTGACAGGTTGTTCGAAATGCAGCCCCGACCTTTTGACAGGTTGTTCGAAATGTAACCGTAACATTTGCCAGGTTGTTCCAAATGCAACCCTGACCTTCGCCTGGTTGTTCGATATGCCACCCTGACCTTCGCCAGATTATTCGAAATGCAACCCTGACCTTCGGCCAGTTGTTCGAATTGCAACCTGACCATCGCCAGTTGTTCGAATTGCAACCCTGACCTTCGCGAGGTTGTTCGAATGGCAACCCTGACCTTAGCCAGGTTGTTCAAACTGCAATCCTGACCTTAGCCAGATTGTTAGAATTGCAACCCTGACCTTCGCCAGGTTGTTCGAATGGCAACCATCGAATTGCACCCCTGACCTTCGCCAGGTTGTTCGAATGGCAACCCTGACCCTCGCCAGTTGTTCGAATTGCAACCTATGCCGCCGTTACGTTGTTTTAAACTGTGTACAGCATAGCCGTACAGGCACTCCGGACTACGTCGCTGCTGCAGGCTTGGCCAGTTTAGTGGTTGAAGCATCTCGTCCACGCTGGGGGTGTCACGGGGGATGGCTCTGGAGTGTTACTGGAGGAGTTACAGGGAGTGTTACTGGGTGTGCCGCCGGTGGTGTCAGGGGGGTGTTCCTAGGGGTGTTACCGGGAGTGTCACTGGGGTGTTGTGGTCCCTGGGCCACTGCACCCTTTAGGACATGGGGGCTGAATTGATGCTGTGACCGTGAATCCCCCCCCCCCCCCCCCCCCGTACCTTCCTCCCCCCAACCCCCCGTCCCCTCCCAATCTCACCCTCTGGTAGATATGCTGTAATGTGTAACGTAAAGTTTAATTTGGAAGGCTTTGTTCATAGTTGTATTTATTAATCCTTTGTCTTGATACAGAATGTTATTGTTACCATCACCATTATCATCGTCGTTATTATTGCCTTTTTTCGTTTTCTTTCTTTCGCCCCCTTTTTTTCCTCCGGGTGAGAGGGGGAGGGGGGGGGGGGGGGGGTTCGTTGAATAATTTTCTTTTATCATTCTGCGTAATTTTTGATGTGGACTTTTTTTAAAATTTTATTATTATTTTATTTAAAACTCTGTATTTAATTATAATTTTTAATTATTATTTAGTTTTATGTAAACAACTCAGTTTCAAGATTTGTGGTTTCGTGCTCTGTGATTGGTATCAAAATTCGATTATGAATTTGATGTCCTAAGCATACATTTATGATTTAACGAAAACCTTTTATTTCGCTTTCTGATTTATTTGTGTACGTGTGATTCTTTTTTTTTCTCTACAGGTGTATGTTGTATTTTCCCTCGAAAAATTGTTCAAGGTACTACTACTGCTTCGCTTGAAATGCTTGATTTTGTTTGTTACAGTCTCTCTTTCGGCAGTTAAACTTTCTTTGCTTACAGTTCAGTAACTGTTTTGATCCCCGTCTCTCTGGCAACTAACCCAGATGCACGTTTATTGAATGTTTGTGTTTCATTATACAACCTACCCAGATGCACGTTTACTGAATGTTTTTCTTTCATTATACAACCCGGACCTCGCGGTAACAGATGTTGGCTGCATGGATGCATTTACGTTTGCATGATATCTGGCGTTTTACTTTCTAACCCCGCTCCCGAGGGGAAAAAAAAAGAAGCAAAGAATAAAAAAGGACAAAACAGCTTTACCGTTTGCTTTTTTGGTAATGAAGTACACACTGCTTTCGCCATCATTTCTTTTTATATTCAAGCAGGATGAACTCTGCTATGTATATATATAACGATTGTTCATGAGTCAGAAAGCTACATATGCATTGCTTAGTGACTCATGAAAAATTGTGTGAGTCTACATAATGATCAGTGTGACCCGCCGACTGGCGGGTCTCGGAGAAAACAACAACAGCAACAAAAAACACGCCTTTATATTGGAATTATCTCGGCCTCTATCAAAACGATATCTTTCAAACTTTTAGTTAAAAACGACCATCAGACTTGACCTGTTCCGTGGAGGTTTCGATAACGGTGTATGTACAGGCCCCGTGTGCAGTCGCATGCATTATTCTCAGTGCGAACGTTAAATCCGTGTCAGGATTGCGCCTGGCTTTTCAGGCGGACGCTTTACCAACTGAGTTACCCTGGCTCTAAAATTATTCTTATTCTTATTATTATTTTTGTTCAGAGAGATCTTTGAAAGTTTCATGATGAAAGCTCCGTCGAATTTACAATTGGACGCAAGTTTTTATGACCTTGATCGACCGTCAACGTCAGTGACATATGAGAGGTCAGAATTGAAGGAGCTATTTCTCGGTAAGTTCCGAGCTCAATTTTGGTCGCGTATGTGGACAGGAACACTGAACAGTAGGTTTTTGTGAAGCTGGCTTTGTTGTCTAGCATTAGCAAACAACTTTAGTAGCGGTGTCTTCTCGGATGCCGTTGAAGAAGTCTGTGAAGTTGTGCATGCTGATAACCTTCATTACACCTTACACGTTCTTGCCGGGTGTCTTTGTCCTTGTTCGATTTTCAAGGTTCTCAACGAAGTGAAGAAAAACATTTTGAATGCGAGTCGGCTGAACGTTTGCTGTTCTTATTTTTGACATTAACGTTTTTTGCTTTGTCTGACTGATGCAATTTTGTATGAATCATGCTTTCCATTGAGCCTTCTCTGATTCCAACAGTTAGACATTATTTAAAGCCCACATTTTGTTGGTGACATTTAGATTTGATTGGATGCCTAGACACGAGACAGACCTTTAGATGATGTATAAGTGAAATCTGCTTTGCATGCACACACTTTTTACCTTAGAAACGAAACAGACCGTAGTATAGAAACCATAGTTCAAATGTTTTGCTTTTATGACAAAGCAGTTTAAAATGTATTTATTAGTGCCCTCCATTCCCCCCTTTTCGAGCATTGCTGTTTTGTAACTAGTGTTAGCTCGCCTTCAGGGAGTACAGGATTAGCCAGTAAGTCAGCCAGTTAGTCCACAGAATCGATTGGTGATTGATTACTACAGAAAACATTCTTGTACATACTGTTCTACAAAATAGTGTCAGTCAGCAGGTCTGGGTGTCTTTATTCCCCATCCCCCTTCTTCTCCAACTCTTCTTCAACGTGTAGTTTGTCTTGAAATGTGAATCTGAATCTGACGTCTGATTTAACCCTTTCCCCGCCTTAGGACGTCGTGTGATGTACTTTCAGCCTGTCTGTAGGATGCTGTATAGCTTTCTGCTTGAATTCCAGCTTCTCACAAATCCTTACGTTCAAGAATGTTCTCAAAAGCAACTTTTCTCTGAACTGTTCAAGGAAGGAAGCAGCATCAAAATGCGCATTAACTTTTGACAGTCAGAGGGTTAACGACATGTTTTCGCCTTGGTATGACCTTCGAGGTTGACTGGGCGTTAAATATCAAGAACAGTCATTCAGTTTGTATGCCAGTCGTCAGTCTACATAATCTGTCAATGGTTCATTGGGAAAATTAAACAAATAAAACAAAAATACCATGTTTGTAACGTGCCAGTACCTCGAGTAAACGTAATGTACACGTATTACCTGCAGTGCAGACTATGTTTTTCTGCAGTTAGTATTTTCAGATCAGTAGTCAAATGTTACTCATCGTCAGTCTCTTAAAACACCAAGTTACTTGTAAAACGTAATTGATATTATTTCTCACTGCTCGTGCTCCTTTTGAGTACTCTGGTCCTTAGGTGACCCTGTGCGGTTGACAGGATGTTAAAATACAGGAACTCTTTGTTTCCCTCTGTTTGTGTCGCCAACCCCCGCCTTCTCTCTCTGTGTCTGTCTGTCTCTGTCTGTCTGTCTGTCTGTCTGTGTCTGTCTGTCTGTCTGTCTCTGTCTCTCTCACTCTCTCTCCCCCCCTACCCCCAACCCCCGCTAGTTCGCTTTCACTGTCTCCGTTTATGTCTACCCCCCACCCCCTCCTCTCTATCCGTCTTCCCACCCCTTCTCTGTCGCGCGTGTGCGAACTTATGATAAAATCATCAACTTTGCAGAAGGGGCAAGCCAAGTGGACGACGGAAAGAAGAAAGGTTCGACAATAGGCCGCTTCTTACGGAACCTCGGTATCCGAAAATCTGGCAGGAAGAACAGTTACAAGCAGCAACAAGGTAAGTATTCGCGTAGTCATCTACATGTGTGAAATGGAGAGTCTTTGTAATTGTACGTATCTAGTATATATCAGTGTCTTTTGGCATGCATGAAAAACCATTGTTATTGTTTCATCCACGATTTAAACAGCCAACAACAACAACAACACACACACACACACACACACACACACACACACACACACACACACACACACACAAACACACAAACAACAACAACACCGTTTATAGCGAAAATAGCAAAGCCAGTTTTTGTGAATCGTATGTTAAAACAACATACTTGGATTCAATGCACAATACTTGGATAGTTAATTTTACTGGTTCTGGTTCTCAAAGGGAGGTTTTATTTTAAATGTCTGCATACAGTGAAACACGATATATCGGGTCTTCGAAACAAAGATGGCGGGCAACAGTCTAAAGAGAACTCGATCGTGCGATCAATGCGGCTGCCCACTTGCATCAGTTGAAAGCAATCCTCGTGTCGTTTGTAAAGAGACCGTGCCGTACCGTGATTTTTTTTTTCTCTTCTTCTTCTTCTCCTTCTTTTCCTCTCTCTCCATGCCTGTTAGGCTTAGTTCGTGTATACATTTTGATAGATATAGGCCTATTTCGAGTATACATTCTGATAGATATAGGCCTTGTTCGTGTATACATTCTGATAGATATAGCCCAGGTTCGTGTATAAATTCTGATAGGTATAGGCCATGTTTGTGTATAAATTCTGATAGATATAGGCCTAGTTCGTGTATAAATTCTGATAGATGTAGGCCTAGTTCGTGTATAAATTCTGATAGATATAGGCCTTGTTCGTGTATAAATCTGATAGATACAGGCCTAGTTTGTGTATAAATTCTGGTAGATATTGCCAGATCTCGCAAGCTTTTTTTGCTGGGTATTATGCAGTGATAATTATACAGTTTTGGTTTCGCAGTTTCCGTGCCAAATGCTGATGTCGTTATAACGTCACTCTGTGTGATGAAGAGCTCTTAATGTAACGTTTTTGTGTAACGTGCAGCAGCACGGTTTGCTCTTTATCTGGAAACATGTAATATTTGACGCGATATTCAGGTGAGGTGTGATGGACGAGGTGTGACGCGACGCTATATTTAACCCTTTCACTGCCATACTTGCCGCGCCGTCACTCTACAAAAAACAAAAACAAAAACAAATAACAAAAACAAAAAAACAACAGAAGAAAAACAAAAAAACGACCAATAAAAGTGGCAAATTTGAAATCTTTAAGGCCTTTTCCCCCCTTCGCACGAGCACGTGAAAGGATTTCTATCAAAATGCACAGTATTTAAAGTAGATTTGTTATAGGACCATCAAATACACTGCGGGCGTGTGTGTGTGTGTGTGTGTGTGTGTGTGTGTGTGTGTGTGTGTGTGTGTGTGTGTGTGTGTGTGTGTGTGTGTGTGTGTGTGCGTGCGTGTGTGCGCGCGCGCGCGCGCGCCTTTCAGCCCGGAAATGTTACAGGCTGGAGTAAGTAAGTAAGTAAGTAAGTAAGTTGGTGTTTTACGCCCAGTCAACCGGTACGGTTATATCAGGGCGTACAGGCTGGAGCAGTGAAGGGGTTAAACGTGCTTGAGCGGTTGAGAAAACATCGTATGGATAAATCTCGGACAGACGGACATGTGGACACACGGACACGGTGGTTGCCGTGTAACTCTCCCCTTTTCTCTCTCTTTGAAGTGATAATAATAATAATAATAATAATGTCTATATAAAAACAGCTCGGCGCGCTGTACAAAACTGACGTGTAGTGTATGACGCCGTGTGTAGGGGACCTGATGACGTACAAGATCACGATGAGTGACGAGGATCGCTCGGCGCGCTGTACAAAACTGTGATGTGTGACGTGTAGTGTATGACGCTGTGTGCAGGGGACCTGATGGCGTATGAGATCACGATGAGTGACGAGGATCGCATGGCGCTGATGCAGATGGTGAAGGAGGGCAAGATCAGCACGGAGACGGCCGTGTCTGTGGTGTGTACACTGCGTTGTCACTGTGTGTGTGTGTGTGTGTGTGTGTGTGTGTGTGTGTGTGTGTGTGTTTCTGTGTGTGTGTGTGTGTGTGTGTGTGTGTGTGTGTGTGTGTGTGTGTTTCTGTGTGTGTGTGTGTGTGCGTGTGTGTGTGTGTGTGTGTGTGTGTGTGTGTGTGTGTGTGTGTGTGTGTGTGTGTGTTGTGTTTTTCTCTGTGTGTGTGTGTGTGTGTGTGTGTGTGTGGTGTGTGTGTGTGTTGTGTGTGTGTGGTGGAGCGAGCGAGCGAGGGCTGCGTGCGTGCGTGTGTGTGTGTGTGTGTGTGTGTGCGTGCAGATGGGTGGCGGGTGTGTTAGTCAGTCTGTGCTTGTCATGGGGGTGGGAGGGGGTATATATGATGTGTAGACTGTGTTCCCGCTGTATGCACGTGTGGGTGGGGGTGTCAGTATGTGGGGGGGGGGGGGGGGGGGATGTGGTGTTTTCATTATGTGTGTGCGTGTGGTGATCCGTTAGATGCTGATGAAGATGTGTTGTCATTGCATGTTTGAGTGTAGGTATGTCATTGTATGGGTGTGTCTGTGTGTGTAGGGTGTGGGGGGCAGTTGGTCTGTAGTATTTGTGAGTGTGATCCGACCTGTGGTATGTCATGTACACTATTGTCAGCGTGCGTGTGTGTGTGTGTGTGTGTGTGTGTGTGTGTGTGTGTGTGTGTGTGTGTGTGTGTGTGTGTGTGTGAGGGGGAGAGAGGAGAGAGAGAGTGAGTGAGTGAGTGAGATGGGGCTGGGGTCGATCTTTGTGTGAGGCGTGGTGGCGGGGGGGGCAGGGGAGGAAGAGGCAGATGGGGGCACTCAACCGACAAACAATCGTTCTCAGCTGCATGAGTGATTTTCTGCCTTGCATTATTATCTCAGCCTGGTGGAGACGTCTTTCAATCCCTTCGTCTCGGGCTAATGTGGAGAAGCGGAGAAGAAATCAGTGTCCCCACTGCCTGCCACGTTGATAGGCTAAGTGGTTCGCCCTGTTCATGGCCGCACCGCACTGCTCCACACACAGCGCCTGGCGGCCAACTGCACGTGCGTCCGTGATAACGCTGGGCCGAGTGTTCAGATAGCAGGACGCACTCTGCGGTGTGTGGTGCCGGTCTCAGTGACACCGCGGCAGGCACCAACCAACCACCTGCTGGGCAGTGGCCGGCAGATAGATTGCTGTGACCGGGGCAGCCGGACATATATATTCATCTTGAATAGTGGTTAAGATGGATATCTTTAGGGCTTTGCAGACTAGGTTTCAGTCGTCTGTCGACACAGGAAGTCTTGATTCAATACGCCGTACCCGATTGTTGTAGTCTGCCCACGCGCATTTTTTCCCTTCTTCACCCACCCACCCACCACCCCCACCCCCGAGTTCCGTCATACCCGATTTAGTCCATCCGCGTCTCGTGGGCACTGTTCTCAGATGCTGTTATACCCGATTTAGTCCACCCGTGTCTCGTGGCCACTCTTCTCAAATTCTGTCATACCCGATTTAGTCCACCCGTGTCTCGTGGCCACTCTTCTCAAATTCTGTCATACCCGATTTAGTCCACCCGTGTCTCGTGACCACTCTTCTCAAATTCTGTCATACCCTATTTAGTCCACCCGTGTCTCGTGGCCACTCTTCTCAAATTCTGTCATACCCGATTTAGTACACCCGCGTCTCGTGGGCACTCTTCTAAAATTCTGTCATACCCGATTTAGTACTCCCGCGTTTTGTGAGCACTCTTCTCAAATTCTGGCATACCCGATTAAATTTTAGTCCACCCGTGTCTCGTGGGCACTCTTCTCAATTTCTATCATACCCGCTTTAGTCCACCCGCATCTTGTGGGCACTCTTCTCAAATTCTGTCATACCCGATTTAGTACACCCGCGTTTTGTGAGCACTTCTCAAATTCTGTCATACCCGATTTAGTACACCCGCGTTTTGTGAGCACTTCTCAAATTCTGTCATACCCGATTTGGTACACCCGCGTCTTGTGGGCACTCTTCTCAAATTCTAGTATACCCGATTTAGCCCACCCGTGTCACGTGGCACCTATCTTCGAACTGTCGACATGTGTTCCGTCATACCACGATACAATCCGCCCAGAATAAGGCCACTCCCTCTTCTCTAATGCCAGCATACCCGATTTAGTGCACCAGCATGGCCCTTATGGTACCCGACGTCATTTCAGTAGTCTCTTCGAACAACTGTGTATCCTTTTTGTTCATCCTCAGTGCATCAGTCAAATTGGCAATATATTTTTTATAATTTGTTTGTTACCCTTACGGCTATTACGGTTACCCTTACGGCTATTTGTTTGACGTTCCAATTAGCTGTTTTTCACCAGTGTGTCCTGAAACCTTCGAATATGCCCTGCTCCAGCACCCCCCTCTCCCTTCACCTCTCCCTCCCTCCTGCCTCCCCCCCCCTTCCCCCTTTTTCGCCCCCCCACCCTCTCCCTTCCAACTATCCCTGCCTGCCACACAACACACATTTGGGAATCGATTTTCTTCCCTCCTTAGAAGAATAACACGTTTATGCCGGTGGGGTCCCAGCGCCACGCTTACTTACGGGGAGCGGGGATAGCTCAGTGGTTATAGCGTCGGACTCGTGATCGAAAGGTCTCGGGTTCGAGTCCCGGCAGGAGCGGCGGGAGAATTTTCGTCTTGTTTGTTTGTGCTGACTCTTATTTCGGGGATCCGTTCCACTCCCGTGTTACCGCAGTGGCACGTAAAAGATCCCGGTCATTCTGCCAAAAGTGCAGGTGGCAGGTTACAACTAAACTACAAATGCACCTTACGTATGTGGCTTTGCATGAAGTGACGTGACACGGTGCATGGTTGTATGGTGTACACTGCACGCGCCGAGACGGCAGCAGTTTCACGTGGCACCAGCCACAGTGTAAGTACACCACTTCGGTGGATACTGAAAAAACGCGCTATAAAAAGCTAGTCACTCATTCAGAATCACATGCGACATGAGCGCGGTGAGTGCTCGAGAGCGGAGAATAGCGCTATGTAAAAGCGATCAACAAACAGCAACAATTGTCACCTCTCTGTCCAAGCTCCAAGCATTGGAGGAAGGTGCCGGAAAGCGATGCTCGGAATGTGCTCTGTCCTGCTAATGGGATAAATTGGACAAAGAGCTAGACTGTTCTCCCTCCTTCTAGAAAACACTCTGACCCCTCTCTTTGCCCTCCTAACCTCCCCCCCCCACCCTCGCTCCCTACAAGCCCCCCACACCCGCCCCCTCCACCCTCTCAGTCCCCGCCCCGCAGCCAACAGCTGAGCATCGATTTCTTTTTAAATTATTACTATTATATTATCATTCACTTGAGCTTTACCCTGTGCCAGTCCATAAATGACGTTGAATATTCTTATGAGATAGGTCACGGCGGGTCACGAGATCGAATGCGAGGTTGGGCTATGTATTGACGTGAGCTTGGCCACGGCAGGTCATGAGATCGAAAGCGAGGCTGGATCGCCCTGGCGACCTCCCTCATGAATATTCATAAGACTGATCCTATGGGCTGCAAATGAGCCTCTGACGGTCTCGGTCTCAGTAATTACCGACAGCGAGTGTCCACTGGTCTTGGCACTTTGCGGGCTTGTAGAGCGAGGGAGCGGGGATAGCTCAGTGGTTAGAGCGTCGGACTCGTGATCGAAAGGTCCCGGGTTCGAGTCCCGGCAGGAGCGGCGGGAGAATTTTCTTCTCCAGGGTCAACTTTCTGTGCTGACTCTTATTTGGGTATCCGTTCCACCCCCGTGTTACCGCAGTAGCACGTAAAAAGTGCAGGTGGCAGGTTACAACTAAACACACATACAACCTACCTATGTGACTTTGAATGAAGTGACACTGTAAACTGGTGCGTGGTTGGATGGTGTACACAGAACTTGCGCTGAGACGACAGCGTTTCACGTGGCACCAGCCATGCAACAACCAAAGAGCGCTACCAGTACACCACTTCCGTGGATATTAATAATACGCGCTATAAAAGGATACAGTCATTCGTTCAGAATCACATGCGACATGTGCGCAGTGAGTCTGCTCGAGAGCAGAGAATAGCGTTATATAAAAGCTATGAATAATAATTGTAGAGTCTGTGTCAGAGGTGAGGCTGGATATATAGTTTATATTATGCGTGTCTAGTGTTACGGAAGAAGCCTTTCTTCTTTTTTCCTTCTTCTTTTCGTGGAAGTTTCTTCAGTTTCAAATTCTACCTCTTCTTCTTCCTCCTCTTTTCTTCTTCTTGGCCTAAAGTGCCTCTGTAGAGTCTACGTGTGAACATATCGATCGGGGCAATTAGAGAAGATGATGCGTGCTAATGAGGCATTATTAATGAGGCGGAGAGTCTGACTCACAGATTTCCACAATTAAAACTTGCAGGTTTCTCTTGGGTCTCTTGTCCCCGATAAAAGGTCAGCCGTTAGTTGTACTGTTACGTTTACTGATTTGTTTGTTGTTCGAGGTACGATAGGGGCAAGGGGTGCTATGCCGCACTACTGCTTCCGTTTGTTCTTTTGAGAACTGTTCAGCATTTCAACATGTGTGTGTGTGTGTGTGTGTGTGTGTGTGTGTGTGTGTGTGTGTGTGTGTGTGTGTGTGTGTGTGTGTGTGTGTGTGTGTACTGTCGGCATTGCAACGTGTGTGTGTGTGTGTGTGTGTGTGTGTGTGTGTGTGTGTGTGTGTGTGTGTGTGTGTGTGTGCCCACCTCTGTCTGGCACCTGTGTCTGACACGCGTGTGTGTGCGCGTGCGCGTGCGTCTGTGTGTGAGTGTGAAATGGGTGGGTTGACAGTGCGTGTGTCACAGTGTGTGGGTGTGGTTATGTCATAGTGTGTGTGTGTGTGTGTGTGTGGTGTGTGTGTGTGTGTGTGTGTGTGGGTGTGTGTGTGTGTGTGGCATAGCCTGCAGAATGGTTTACACGGACTTACAATTTTTTTTGATAATGGTGGGCAGAGAGACAGACATACATGCAGGCAGAAAAACAGACAGACAGACAGACAGACAGACCGGCAAGCAAGCAAGCAAGCAGGCAGGCAGACAGACAGTTGGTTTCCCCTAACGAGTGGATGGAGTACGTACGTCTTTGGCCAGCTGTGGGCGGGTGGCGGACAGTATCGATTGGCTGTGAACGAAGGATCAGGCTTCAGTGATTAGACTGACGGCGGAAAAGGCGGCCGTCGCTCGATCGATTCCAACCATTAACTGCAGACCTGGACACGTTTCACTGGTGTTCTCGGTGCTCAGCATCAAAGCCGCGGTCACCGACCCGTGCGACTTTAAACTTTGCTTTGTCTGGGAGTCTGCGGTGGGTAGGACGATTAATTTCCCTGTGCACAGGGATACAGAGATAAGGGACACACTCGGACACGAACGCACGCACATATGCCCCCCCCCCAACACACACACACACGCGCGCACGCACACACATGCACGCACGTAGCACGCACGCACGCCTGTCTAAAAAACCCGCCTAAGCCTTCATCTCTTTGTCTTTCTCTTTATCCGTAATCAGCCCAAGCCGAATTCTCAGAAGACGATGTTAAACTCTTTGGAGAAAGCCGTGTAACACTGATTCAACAAGCGCTCACATATAATCCTGAAAACGTGCAGATGTGTGCGTGCGTGCGTGCGTGCGTGCGTGCGTGCGTGCGTGCGTGCGTGCGTGCGTGCGTGCGTGCGTGCGTGCGTGCGTGTGTGTGTGTGTGTTCGCGCGCGTGCGCTTGAAATGACGTCTTCACGACTTCAGTCCATATCTCCTTTTATAGACATTATCTAAACAACTCTACTGAAATATATTTTCGGAGGTTATCACTTTGAAAACTCAAGTGTTTTGAGGGTACTGAGTGTGTGTGTGTGTGTGTGTGTGTGTGTGTGTGTGTGTGTGTGTGTGTGTGTGTGTGTGTGTGTGTGTGTGTATGTGTGTGTGTGTGTAGCGTGCGTGCGTGCGTGCTTGCTTGCGTGCGTGTGTATGTGTGTGTATGCGCGCGCGCGGGCTAGTTTGCTAAACATCTTGTGAGGAGTGTACACGAGGCGGGAAAAGAAGGGGGAAGGGACAGTACTCACAGAGACAGCGCCGCCGCGAGTCCTGTTCTGTTGCCTCGATGGCACAGCTGGTCAGTCTTAATTGGGGTTATCAAATGCCCCAGACACACAAATGAGTCCGTTCCACGCACAGGATACTTCATACCGTCTTCATGACTGCATGCCAACGTCGGCACTATCGGGAGGGCAAGGTCGTGTTCTGTAGTAGCTCTTGACTGTGGACTGTTGCTCGTTTGGTTTTTGTCGTTGTCGTCGTTGTTGATGATGTTGTTGTTAGTGGTGTTGTGTGTGAGTGAGTTATAGACAGAGAGTCGTCGTCGTCGCTTTGAGAGAGAGAGTGTGTGTGTGTGTGTGTGTGTGTGTGTGTGTGTGTGTGTGTGTGTGTGTGTGTGTGTGTGTGTGTGTGTGTGTGTGTGTGTGTGTGTGTGTGTGTGTGTGTGTGTGTGTGTGTGAGAGAGAGAGAGACAGAGACAGAGACAGAGAAGACAGACAGACAGACAGATGCTTTCTTATGTGTTTAAGCGATGGTTTACCTTTGTACTGATAACTATTACAACTGTCATTACAGTTACGAAAACGTACGTTTGCAAACCACTTCGGTCTATGCTTTTCCATTCCGGCATCAGCGCCCTCTTTACCGTCGGTCTACTCTGCTCATCACAAACAACTTTTCATATTTCAGCCGTCTTCTTTTTGATAAGGGAAAGTCCGGGTGGAGGATTGGGAGATGGGGGGAGGAGGGGGGGCTTTTATTACCCCCCCCCCCCAAAAAAAAAAAAAAATCAATAAAAAAATATTTAAAAAAATCTTCGTATACAAAACTAATACAGACTTGCTATAGTATACAGTCGGCAACGAGGCACGCGAGGCTTGCATTTCGTCATTGTGACGTTGCGTGTCAGCACCGTAATGTTTCATCTCAAAAACTGATTCCCGACGTGTCCGATTATGGAGTGAGCACGTCGGCCTTTGGCCAGATTGATTGACACGCTGCTCTTTGTAAGGCGCTTATGCACAGAGCTTCTGCAGACCGAGGCTGTGGAATTGCAATGGCCGGGATAGCTCAGCTGGTAGAGCGTCTGCCTCAAAAGCCAGGCGCAGTACTGACGCGGGTTCGAGTCCCCAGTGCGGCAAGGGATTTTTCTCCCAGGGTCGGCTTCCAGTGCAGACTCTCTTGCGAAGTCCTCACAGTCCCAGTGTGCAATCGCGTGCATCAACATCTGCGCGCACGTTACAAATCCCGAACACTGGCAGCGAAATACCATTCTTTGGACACGCGAAAGTACTGCACACATTGGTAGGAATGGGTGGCGCTGCTTTTGCGGCTGCTGTGCCTTACACAGGTAAGGCGACCTGAATTTTCCGCAAGGGACAATGAAGTACGAAACAAACAAACAAACAAACAACACCAACAAAACAACAGCAATAAGAACGAAAACCTGCAACACCCTTTTTGTTATGCCGTGGGAATGCTGGTTTGTGCCATGGAAAACCTTCATGTGAGTAAAGCAAGGACTACAGTGGGAAAACCTTCATGTGAGTAAAGCAAGGACTACAGTGGGAAAACCTTCATGTGAGCAAAGCAAGGACTACAGCGAAAACAAACGCATTTAATGTAATGTAATGCAAAAGAATATAACTACAAATGAGCCAGATGTACGTTCACGGAGGTTTACTGTAGGACTAAGAAGAAAAAACAGTCAATATGAGAAGAAGCAGAAGAAAAGAAGCGGCAGTGGCTCTCAGGGACGCACGTGCAGCTTTGCGCGAGAGGTGGACAGTGCAAATGAGTGACGTTGAGGTCGGGCGCCGCTCCTGGTCTGATGGTGGCCTGGCTGTGGCTTCTTCTTCAAGCCGTGTCTGCGTGGAGTGAGCCCCCTCCCCCTCTCCCCCCCGGGGCGGGTTGGGGGGGGGGGGGGGGGGGTTAGCAAGTGGGAGCATCTTGATTTGCAGTTTTCAATTTGTAGCAACGATGTTATGTTATCCCTTGTGTGGTTTCACGGTTTCTCCATTTGGCTCCCATGTGGCAGTGATTCAGTAGGCAGGATTGACTGGAATGGAAGACTCTCCCCCGCTCTTTCCCCGGCCCCTCTCAACCCCCCCCCCCCTTCCTCCCTCCTCCATCCCCCGCTCACCTCAGTCCGCTAGCGTCAACCCCCGCCTACTGCTGACAGGTTGAAAAAAAGTTAAAAAAAGGGAGTTTGTGGAGTTAGTTTTCTGGTAAAGGAATCGAATGAGTTTGCAGATAAAGGAATCGAATACGATGTGCAGTTTTTACGTTTATATGAAATGTTGCAATACAGCCTTTTCTTTCTTTCTTTCTTTTTTTGATCTAGCAAGCTGGATTTCATCTTAGTTTCCTTGGCTGTATTTCCTCCTCTGCGTGTGGGGGAGGGAGAGAGAGAGAGAGAGAGAGAGAGAGAGAGAGAGAGAGAGAGAGAGAGAGAGAGTGTGTGTGTGTGTGTGTGTGTGTGTGTGTGTTTGTTGCAGACCTTGCAATTTTAGACTTTTTCGTGCGGCTTTTGTTCAGTTCGCTTTGATTCATAAATAATTTTTATGTGTCTGTATGTCTCTGTCTCATTCATTGCCTCTCACTCTGTGCCTTCGCCCTGATATAACCGTACTTGTTAACTGGACGTAAAGCATCAGGTTGCTTACTCTCTGTATCTGTCAGTCTCTGTCTCTGTCTCCCTCTTTATGTTTCTCTCTGTCTCTGTCTCTGTCTCTCTCTCTCACACACACACACACACACACACACACACACACACACACACACACACACACACACACACCCCTTTCGCTCTCTCGCTCGCTGTTTCTGTTTCTCCCTCCCTCGCAGAAGGCCCCCCGCCCTCCCCGCCGTTAAGATGATGACTAAGGCGCCAGAAGCAGACTGTCCACTTGGCATTGTGTGCAAGTCCGTGCTCCCACCGCAGACGTTACAGCGAATTGTAGAAGCGCCCGGGGAGCTCTTGGGGCATGGCAAGGGGGTTCAAGTTTCGCCCTTTTCAAACGGCATCGTTTGCTCCTATAGTTTCTTCTGACTCATATTGGGACAGCCTTCCTCTGACCTTCGCCGAGATTTGGGGGGGGGGGGGTGGGGGGGGGGGGGTGGTTGGGTGTAACGGGCTCTCTTTCTTTCTCTGTGTTTGTTTCCATCCCGGTCTGTCAGTCTCTGTCTCTCCGCCGCTCTGTCCCTGTGTTTCCGTGTGTGTGTGTGTGTGTGTGTGTGTGTGTGTGTGTGTTCAATATCCATCAACTAAATTTACATCTCATTGAAAAGTAAACACACACACACACCAGGTCTTTGTATGAGCTGTGGCTTTTTTCTACGGACGAGATCTCCGAGAAAACAAATTTGGTCACAAAGAATGACAAGGAGATGTGTGAACTAGCTCTTCTGTCCGTCGCTAACTGGATTCGCACGGCATTCTTAGCCTAGTCTGCGACGCCTGTTTGCTTAATCATTATGCTCCTCGTAACATTCCTATCTCTGCTTCCCTGCAAATTACGGAGACTGGAATTAGTGTCTTTTGGCCGTATTCAATAGCACCAGACATTCCATGGCAGCAATTCAGTACTGCAAAGCTAGACCACAGGCGCTCACAGTTTGTTTTTTTTAAAGTTTTGTTTGTTTTTGTTTGTTTGCTTGTCTTTTTTTAATTTATTTTTTAAGCATCATGTTTCACTTTTTAGCATCGTTGTATAATAACAGTAGTCTTCTTCTTCTTCTTCTTCATCGTCTTCTTCCGTACTTCGACACTTCGAAGACTGACACTTTCAGTGCATGTTGGCTTATTTCTGGTGTTTTCGTAAGATCCAAACACGTGAAAGGTTCCAAATAACGCTATTTATTAGGACAAAACACGTTTTCATAATTATCCACCGAACTCGGACACGGACCACAGGATCTTTAACGCGCGCATGTGATCTCTTTGCGTGCGTGTGTGTACACGCTGGGGACCTCGGGGTTATAGCCTCATCCGAAGGACTTGTGTGGAGCCGGCAGACAGTTTGACTCCCGAGGAAAACTCGGGCCTGCCTCAAAGCCTAGCAGGCGTGTTTTGTCGTAGTAAATGACGTACTTTTGAACCTTTTACGTGTTTGGCTGTAGGTTCTTTTGAACCTTTTACGTGTTTGGTTCTAGGCTCTTTTGAACCTTTTACGTGTTTGGCTCTAAGTTCTTTTGAACCTTTTACGTGTTTGGCTCTAGGTTCTTTTACGTGTTTGGCTCTAGGTTCTTTTGAACCTTTTACGTGTTTGGCTCTAGGTTCTTTTGAACCATTTACGTGTTTGGCTCTAGGCTCTTTTGAACCTTTTACGTGTTTGGCTCTAGGCTCTTTTGAACCTTTTACGTGTTTGGACGACCCATCCATCCGCGTGGTGACCACGCTCGGTCGTGCTTAACTTGGCTTTCGAGAGCGAGTACTCTCAGTCCAGCTCAGTTCACGACGGTGTCTATGCGCTCGGAAAAGCCCATATGCGCTCCACCCCGTCTCTTAGACGATTTCCCCAACATTGCCTTTGAAACTGTTTCAGTGTTCGTCTGATTGACGATGGCCCTCTCTCGTCCTTTCATGGAAGGTCGTCTAGCGCTTCCTCTGTCCACTCCTCTCTCTCCTCCAGGCGATCGATGGCGTGATGTCCTAGGCTTTGTGCCCGCAGTAAGGTAGTATCTCAAGCTCCTCAACATTTCGGATCTTCGGAGACGGAAGCCGCTGGCGTGCAATTAACAGAAGTGTATAATTATACAACCCGCAAATACGTGATGAATGTCGTGCGGCTGTGAAGCAGACTTGTCGGAACGTGGCTTGGTAACGCTACCCGGTGCAGATGATCGACCCGTCTGTCTTGACACTTGATCAATGTCCGTCGACGCTTTTCGTCCGTTTAGCTGTTTGCTGTCCTGGCTGGCTGTCAAGCTCGGTTGGTGGGATTGGGGAGTGACGCGTACTTCTTACTTCCATTAATACCATGCACGACTTTGCTTTCGAGTCGATTGTCTGTCGGTTGGTTTTACTGTTACATAGACACTGGGAGGAAGCGGCAATTTTAGGAGGTCAGTGTGTGTGTGTGTTGTGTGTGTGTGTGTGTGTGTGTGTGTGTGTGTGTGTGTGTGTGTGTGTGTGTGTGTGTGTGTGTGAGAGAGAGAGAGAGAGAGAGAGAGAGAGAGAGAGAGAGAGAGAGAGAGAGAGAGAGAGAGATTGATTGATTGATTGATGTTTTATTCATATAAAGGGCCATTGATTGATTGATGTTTTATTCATATAAAGGCCATGGCCCTTCATGAAGGGGTGCACATACAGTTTGATACAAAGCCATAAAAAATATAAAAAAAGGAATAAAAAAGTTTAGTTTTGCATCGTATAAGTGACAACTATTAACTACAACGGGTTCATTAGTGCTAAGTAGTAACAGTATCCCTAATCTTGAAAGCCTTATACAGAAAAATTGATAGTTTTCTTACAATTTCCTGGTTGGTTGAAGCCAGCAGAAAACTAAGCCTAAAAAGGCAAGGATGTTTACAGAACTTGGGAGGAATAAACTGCTTTCTAATGTCATCTAGCATAGGGCAACATAGAACAAAGTGAACCTCATCTTCCTTAGCTTCTCCGCATAATGGACATTTCAAATCCTTTTCAACATGACTTCTATACCGATAATAATGTACAGAGAGCTCGGATACACCAAATCTAAATTTTGTCATGATACGTTTCAAATGTCTATCCATATTCATAGTTATATCTGTTTTGGTACAATGCGAAATGCTATTAAAACTTCTGTACATACCAAATCTGTCACTAGTTTGAACATGATCTTCCCAGTCCTCCCATCTACAGTCAATCAGTCTTTCACGAAAAGCGCGTATAAACTCATTCACTCTTCCCACACCTTGATTCATCCATACAAATCCAAAGCCATATTGAAACAGTTGCATTCTAACATTTGAAACCCAGTTTCTCTTACCCCTGGCATCTAAATTGTATAACATCATATATGCTTTATGCGGCAATCTGTCTTCACCCATACATGTAAGCTTCAACCAATAGCGAACACAGCTGACGGCGGAGTTCAGCGTAATTGGAAACCTGTCTGTCTCACCATACACAAGGTCATTTGGTGTTTTCATATCTACCCCTAAAAATCTTTTCAGCGCGTACAAATGAACTTTTTCAATATGTATCGCCGCTTTATCAAGACCCCATAACTCAGACCCATACTGTGCGATTGGTTGCACTTGGGCATCAAAGAGCTTCAAAAACACTTCTAATGAATTGTTATTAAGCAAATATAGCTTTTGCAAAACACACACCAATGCATTTTTGGCTCTACTTGCTAAGTCTCTACAAGCAGAAACAAACGACAGTCTTGTAGTGAAGTAAATGCCAAGATATTTGTACACATTCACAGCTGGCATATATCCACCGTTCTATAGCACCTAAATAACCACCTTTTCGAAAAACTATTATATTACTCTTATTCATATTAACTTTCAGTTCAAGCTCAGAAGCAGCATGCTGTAGACTATTCAACTGAGTCTGTAGTTCTACCACAGTCTCGGACATCAAAATGACGTCATCAGCCAATAACAGTATAAATAATTCAAAAGCGTCGATCATAAAGCATGCACCGTGTCTCCCTTTGTCAATCACTTGTAATGCTAACTCATTTATGAACAGAGAGAAAAGGATCGGGCTACACACATCTCCCTGTTTCACTCCGGCAGTACAATTCACATAATCTGTAAGTTTATCTCCACATCTGACTCGAGCTTTCACATTACTATACATACTTTTAATACATCTAAATAGCTTTCCTTTGATACCATTCTTTAACAAAATAGGCCATAACAAATTTCTATTAATAGAATCAAACGCCTTTTCGAAATCAATAAAAGCAACATAGAGTTTTCGGTTCGCAGCAAACTGCTTCTGAACACATGCCAATAGAGTAAACATATGGTCAATTGTAGAATATCCTCTTTTGAACCCGGCTTGATAAGAGAGAGAGAGAGAGAGAGAGAGAGAGAGAGAGAGAGAGAGAGAGAGAGAGAGAGAGAGAGAGAGAGAATTCGAACTCGAAAACTTTATTTTCCAAGGATTGTAGTTTAGGTTCATTTAGACCTGTCTAACAACTAGTCCTTGCTAAACTATTGAATAAGAGAGAGAGAGAGAGAGGAGAGAGGGAGAGAGAACGTGTGTGTGTGAATGTATAATATTTATATTTATTTTTGCTAGGTGATATCTTTACGGTCGAATTGTTTGTTGAAATGTTTGTAACTGCGGTCTTTGTGATGTCACAAGTTGTTCGTACAGCGCAGCGAGTTTAACTCGGGTTGAATGTTAGGTACGTAAGTGTATGTGCATGTGTATTAAGTCTATTTAAATGTCAAAACACAGGAGCAGAACTTAGTTTTGGCTTTCTTTTATAGTAAAAGCAAAACACACACACACACACACACACACACACACACACACACACACACACACACACACACACACACACAATAAAATATAAAGTTAAAAAACCGGAGGGTCTTTTTCCTTCTTGCTTTCTTATAGTTACTGCTCATTACTTGTACACGTGTCAATGCCTTCCCCTCCCGTTTTTAGCCAGCATTAAGCTCTGATTATTGGAGACGGAGAACAAAAGAACGGTAACACGGTGCTACCAGGTTTGTGCTTCTTGGGTTCCGACGCCTTCGTTTGCTTTATCGCATCATGCGTGAGCGAGTGCAAATGAAAAAGCGTTCAGCACCACCGTATTGATTGTATGTGACTGTAGCGTCTCTCTCTCTCTCTCTCTCTCTCTCTCTCTCTCTCTCGCTCTCGCCTCGCTCGTTCCCCCCCCCCCCTCTCTCTCTCTCTGAGAAACAGCCATGGTGACGGAGATGGGGTGGGGGTGGGGGTGGGTAGACAGGTAGAGGAACACCTCACAAAACGGGTGGAAGGGGCTGGGTGGGCTTGATTGATTGCCAGTGTCGTTCTCCGTCTTGTAGTCTTCTTGATCCTCATCTTCCTCTTTGTCCTGCGGGTCTTGTTCGTGCTCTTACTCCTCCTTTTTCTTCTCTTCCTCCGCCTTTTTCTTCTCTTCCTCCTCCTTTTCTTCTCTTCCTCCTCCTTTTTCTTCTATTCCTCCTCCTTTTCTTCTCTTCCTCCTCCTTTTTCTTCTCTTCCTCCTCCTTTTTCTTCTCTTCCTCATCCTCCCGCTCCTTCCGTTCCTCTCCTCCCACCCCCGTCTCCTTTTCCCATCTCTCCTTCGTGTTCCTCTTCTTCCCCTTCCTCCGCTTCCTTCTGTTCTTCCTCTTCCTCAGTCCCTCCTTCCACCCCCCCCCCCACCCCCCATTTTCCCATCTCTTATTCGTGTTCCTCTTCTTCCCCATCCTCCGCTTCCTTCTGTTCTTCCTCTTCCTCATTCCCTCCCCCCCCCACCCCACCCCCCTCCGCCCCCCCATTCTCCCTGTTCCTCCTCCCTCTCCTCTTCTTTCTTTTGCTCTTCCTTGTCCCCTTTTTCCTCTCGTCTTCTGCTCCTTCTCCTCTACCCCCTTCTCTTCCCGCTGCTCCTCTTTCTCTTCCTCCTCTTCCCACCCTTCCTTATCTTACCCTTCTTTCTCTTCCCTTCCTTCTTCTTCCTCATGCTCCCATTTCTCTTCCTCCTTTGTTCATCTTCCCACCCTTCATTATCTTATCCTTCTTTCTCTTCCCCTGCTTCCTCCTCATCCTGTTTGTCTTACACTTCCTCTTATTCCTCCCTCGTTCATCTTCCCATCCTTCCTTATCTTATCCTTCTTTCTCTTCCCATGCTTCCTCTTCTTCCTGCTTC
>JABMCL010003627.1:585000-617500 GCA_018857735.1 Alviniconcha marisindica
GTGAGGGCTCAGGGCGTTGATGAGTGCATGATAAATGTACATTATTATTATTAATGAATGACTGTAGCTTTACACAGTGCAATGGAATATCCATCAGAGTGGTGTACATGGTGGTGATGTGGCTGAAGCCGTGCAAAACTTCTGTGATCTCAGCCCACTTTGTGTGGGCACCATACAACCATGCACAAGTTTACGGTGCTGTTTGAAGCCACATACATCAGTATTACTGTCGTTGTTATTGTGCCTGTGTTTTGTGTGCAGAGCATTGTTGGGTCAGGCGGTGGGAAGAAGGGCACGCTGAAGAAGAAGAAAGGTGGCTCGAAACCCAGCAAGTCTCAGTCTGCTGTCTACACAGGTGAGCTCAGCTGGGACTTTTCTCTTTCTGTTATGCCTTTTACGCATGGTGCCTGCGTGCCTTCCAGCGTTGAAATACAGACCTTGTGTTGGTGGCTGGATGTTAAAGGGGAACTGAGCTAAAGACTAAAGATGCAGATCAGCCTGAAAACTTTAAAAATGTGCAGATACTAGTATAATTTCCTGCAAAGGAAAATGAAGTACTAAAACATAAATATCTATATATCTATATTTATGTCTATATTTTATATATAAACTTAAATAAAAAACAAATCTGCATGCTTCATGGGAATCATTTTGCTTAATGTCCACAGAAATGGGATTGTTTATTCGGGATGGGAGGGGGGGGGGGGAGAAAGAGTGAAGGTCGATCGCAGACCAAAGCTGCCATGGACCTCCACCAGAACAACAGAATGTTAAGGCAGTGTCTGCTTGCCATTGCACAGCAACTAATATGCTACGCAATTGCTGTCTCAACTACTCTGCGGAACATGCTTCATTCAGTTCTGTCTATGTTTATAAAAGAAAGAAAAAAATCTTTTTGACTCAAAGTGGAGTTCCTCAGGGTTAGCCATGCTGGTTCACTCTTTACAGTGTGGGGCAGAAACATTTGGTTCATGAAATATTTGACACTTTTTGCCTTGCAATAGCCATCCTTATTGGTGACTTCACTGATGCAGACGGATGGGCACAAAATGGCAGCACTCACAGTTGTTTTTTTCGTGACTTTCAGTTTCATGCATGGATTTTGCTTTAACATACATGGATAAAGGAACTGAGTGAAAAACTGCTGTACAGTTTCTAATGCATGGATTTTGCTTTAACATACATGGATAAAGGAATTGAGTGAAAAACTGCTGTACAGTTTCTAATGCACGGATTTTGCTTTAACATACATATGGATAAAGGAATTGAGTGAAAAACTGCTGTACAGTTTCTAATCCCTTACTAGTGATATGGCCAGTGATGCTTGTTCAGTTCAGTTTCCCGTAAATAAAAGGCAGTTAATGGTTGAACGTTTTGAGCTGTGACGGTAAGCGGTGATGTTTCTGTGCTGTGTGCAGACTCACCGCGCTGCAACGTTTGCCACACAGTGATGTCCCCTGCAGACTACGAGCAGCCAGTCAACCAGGCACCCTGTGACCACCAGATTGCCTCTGCCTGCTGTCGACAGCGCCGCGTGCACAGCGTCAGCCATATTGACTACCCACAAGGCACCAGCTCTCCCAGCTTCTCACGGGCTCTCTCCTGCTCCCCGACCCGCACCCACCCCCCTGTCACCTCCCCGTTCCCCCCTGGGAACTACCAGTACCAGTCACCTCCTCCCCAGCCCGCCCCCAAGATGACGACGTTTGGCCACGTTGAAACACTGAAAGAAAGACTCACAGGTAACAAAGGTGACTATCTGTAGCAGAAGCCACATCACACGCAAGAGCTGTGTGAGAGTCGAAGTGGCCGTCCTGGGCTGTCCGTCCTAATGTTCTGTGGACATAAAGCTATATTGAACCATGCTTCGGCATTGGTCTCAGCTTGTCCCTAATATGTCAGCTGACATCCGAGGACATTAAGCAACACTACCTACCTACCACACGCAAGAAAACAACAGCAACCCAAGAAATATGAGCAAGTAGAACATTGAAAACAGTTAAGCAAACAAACAGTCAGATGCATCGGCTGTTTCTGGTTTTCATTCTTTGCTTGTCTTATGACACAGTTGCTTATAGGCCACATGCTTACTTTGTGGTGTATTTCCATGTTATTTTGAATGAACCAAACAAACAATTTGCAATGAAAAGTTCAAATGCACTACCACAAATGACAAATTATTCATAAAACAAACAAACAAAAAAACAAGAACTATAACATTTACATGAACTTAGCTTGACTCCAAGCAACCAATCAGGTGGCACCACATGTCTGTGTGGAATAAAGAAGGGTCTCTATATTGCGGTGATATTAAAAGGAATGGTTTTATTTTGAATGAATTTTTGTTGTTGTTGTCGACATTTATGATCTCCCCATTTATATATATCCCTAGCCCTTAGCCCTTGTTGCTTTTGCTAATGTTTTAGCTTCCTTCCTTTTCTTGTATTTCCTGACTACGTTTGTCTGTATTATTTTACAATGGTTGCCTGTCTTATCTTGCTACATTTGCCTGTATTATCTGACGACATTTGGTTTGGTGGTGTTGTCTTGACTGTCTGTGTGTAATAGCTGACTACATTGAATTTTGTCTTTATTATTTCACCACCTTTATTCGTGTTTTCTGATTACAACTGATGGTATTATCTGGCTACATATTTCTGTATTTTCTGACGACATTGGCCATACTTGTCCTGTATTTTCTGACTACACTTGCCAGTGTTACCTGACAACATTTGCCAGTTTGCAACATTTCAAGGTTTCTTTGCAGGAAAATCCTCATCCCATCCACCTAAAACATCATCACAAACGTCGCTGTTGTCGTCAAGCTCAGAACAGTCCATGGACTGCAACCTGCATCTCTTGCCAATAAAATCAGATGTCGCGACAACCAGGAACCAAGATGGTGGCGGTGATGGAGAGGGGAGTAACTCTAACATGTCCACTGGGTCAGACTACTCTCCGGCGCCAACTGTCTTAGCCAATGACAGTAATGACAAGTTGGGGAAAATAAAGGTAAAGAATGGTAAACAAAATACAGGCAGGTGTCAGATTAGATAAATTCAGTTTTAAGTGCCTTGCTTTGGGAGTAAATGTAAAATCACCAGGATTTACTGATCTTGATTTGATCTTGATGTGCTGTTGCTGCATGGTCCTTGTTTCTTTCAGTGGATGTGTAAATTGTAATGTAAATGTATCGTCTGAGTGGCTTATGAGTCTTCTGTGTCCTTGTTCGAAGGCCAAAGACACGATGTATAATTATGTATGCTAGATGGTTGTCGTGGCGTCTGTTGTACCATGTACACGGACACCTACACACGCTTTAGGCACACGCTGCTGGACAGTAAGACCAAACAAGCTCTGGCTGAGTTCCAGTGTTATGCAGTAGTGCCCTGGTGGCAGAAGCACGAAGAAACAAGGGGAACAACCTCCACCCTAGGAAAAATAGCTAGTAACTCTTGGTGCTGCCAAACAATGCAGTCTTGTTCAATTCTTTTTTCTGTTTCATTTTCTGTGAACCAGCCTGAGAAGAAATGTTCACACACAGTGCAGACAGATCCCAATTGGAAAAAAAAGAAGATGGAAATTGTACTCCTATTTTGGGGGCAGCAATAAGGTGCTGATTGAGACTGCGCTTGTTCTTTTATCAGACGGAAGGCCAGTGCCGGACGGTTGTGTCCAGACCACCGTTGCTGCATACGAGCTCAGCCACAACAGCGATGTACAACTCAGCTGCACATGCTGGTGCTTTCATCGGGCTGGCCAGGGCCAAAGTGGATTTCACACCACCAGAGGGAGACACTGACTCGCTCGCCTACAAAGTAAGCACACCTGTAGAAAAATAACTAACTTAATGTACAGTTTGGGATCGAGTGCAGAGGAACGGCATTTTGA
This sequence comes from Alviniconcha marisindica, assembly GCA_018857735.1. Classification (NCBI taxonomy): domain Eukaryota; kingdom Metazoa; phylum Mollusca; class Gastropoda; family Provannidae; genus Alviniconcha; species Alviniconcha marisindica. The sequence goes on from JABMCL010003627.1 coordinate 588,892, forward strand.
TTTCCAGGCTTGTGACCTTTTCAGGCACCAACCGCAGTGTATGTCTTTGGCACATGTGTCCATGTTCATTCGTGACTTGCTGTATACAAACTGCTTTTTCTTCTTCTTCTGTCTAGTGTCCAGCTTCAGCGGCTTGAAGACTGACACACTGAGTGCATTGATATGACCATAATTCACCGAAATCTGACATGGACTTATCTTATAGCGAACCAGACTTGAGGAACGAATCGTGGGGACAACGGATTTGTGGCCTTTTGCATGACTGTTCAGCTTTTGAATTTATTGGTTCATCGTTTTTAATCAAAGATGCTTGATCGTCTTGATTTCGTATAAGGTGCTTGCCTGAGCTGCAGGTGTATCATTCAGGAATTTGGGGTGGGGATTGGGGGGTTGGTATGAATGTAAACCAGTTCATTTTGTACCTCATGTGGAAAGGTAGCCTCCTACTGTTTCACATGCAGTGTGTGGACTCTCCATTTTTGATGTGTTTGCTTAGAAAGGGGACATCATCCACATCATGGCGACCACCCCTGGAGGTCATGGCCGTGGTGCAATGCGTGGCGTGGTGGGTGGCTTCTCTCTGTCCAACGTGGAGATGCTCAGCATGCCGCAGTATAACAAACCTCGACGCAAGCCACATAAAAACTCCTGTAAGCCCAAACCTCGCTCCGTCGAAGACCTCATGGCTAGGATTGGACTGGAGGTATGTACACTCCAACTGAAATTGTCTGTTTCTTTATTTTTGAATCATATAATATCTAAAGGTCATCAAAACAGCAACAGTTAGATGGATGTTTAAAAAAAGAAAAGAAACTTGACAAAACAATAAACAGTATATAGGCAAATTTGTGTTTCTCAAGTTACAGACAGTATTTGGCACCAAATAAATAATAATAATTTGTCTTTGAATTTATGTGTTTCACCCACATGTGTTTGTTAAGAAAGAAACAAGTGGGGTTGTCTTTTGCTGAGAGTTTAATTTACATGGCATAAGAGCAGGATAAGATGGCAGGACAAAGGCTGGTGAAGATGACAGAAAATTTAGAACAGATCAGATATGTAGATGGCAGGTTGATCAAGTGCAGGTGATGGCAGCCAGTTTCAGTGTTTTCTCAACAACAATGTCTAAATATTTTAGGTGAAGGCAGATCCAGGGGTTTTCTCCACAACAGTATCTGAATCTTGATTGTTGAAGCAAACTGAGGATGTGATTATGACGGATATCAACAACTGTTGCATCTTTTGTTTCAGCAACTGACGAAGGTGTTCATTGACAACGGGTTTGACACACTGGAGATATTCTCAGAAATAGATGAGGATGATCTTACCACCCTTTGCATCCTTCAGCCAGAACAGCGCGCCAAACTTCTGACTGCTGCTGAACTTCTCCTAGACTCTGACTGTAAGTTTATAAGCATATGTGTAGTAGTGTGATAGCCTGTGCCTGTGGTAATGACAATGTATGAGCGAATGGTCCGTTGAATGTGAATGTGTTTGCGTGCGACTAGATGAGCAAATGGTTAGTGGAATGACTGTGATTGTGTTGCATGAGTTGGAAAATTGAGCTGTTCTCAGACGACCATGCAGTATATACACTAAGAATATGTGTGAGGGAGGGAGAGAAAGAAGACAAGAGAGAGATTGAGACAGGAATAAAGAGCTTTCGGCGTTGACAAAGACTGCTTTCGGCATTGGCTTGATAGAATAAGTGGAAAGCCACATCAACAACAAGCAACCACTGACACGACTGTAACCACCACAGAGCCAACAACATTACATATATATAAGAGTTTGTTTGACTTTACTAGCAGACTTCCGATACCCTGCCATGCTGCGCACTGTACAATTAACACCAAGGAATCCCTTGACTGCATGGTAGCTTCTACTTGGCACAGATCATAAATTTAGATGTGTGTTAAGTGACCATCTGAGGAACCATTCCTTTTTGTTCTTATATGTTTAGTAATTTCTTAGACATCAAGCATATGCATACATAAAAAGGAGCCACCAACAAATTTTGAAATAGTAAAGGGAAAAATCCTAACAAATAGCAAATTCAGATGGTGTACATCATAATGAGTGATGCAAGCCCAAACAACCAACCCAAAATAGGCAAAGGAAAAACACACTGACAGACAGTGCATGACGTTATTCATTTGCTATTCACGTAAATGTTCTGCCTAAATTGATTTTGCATCCATTTACTCTTTACCCCCATGCAGCGGCAGACACGTCGGATGGACAGATATCAACAGTGGTGGATAGGTCAGCACCCCGGGGGGGCAGTTCTGATGCTGCGTCTGGCCTCTCCCCTTCCGGAGCCACCCAGCCATCTGCTGACAGCCCATCTGGCAAGGGAGGTAGCTCCAGCCGGGATTCTGGCTGCTACGCCAGCAGCGAGCACCTCAAGAAACTGTCGTCACGACAACACGAGGGGGCTTCTCCGTCTGGGACACCGGGGCCTGCAAAGTTAGTTTTTGTTTGTTGTTGTTTAAAAAAACCCCAAAAAACTCTCTTTGCTGGTTGTGTTGTGTGCCTGCCATGTCTCTTTTGCTATGTGTCTGTCTCTCCCACCTCCCATCTCTCTCTCTCTCTCTCTTCGTTCCCCTTCTCTGCCCTTTTTGTTAGCCTGTCCTCTGTCTCTTTCTTGGGAGGGTGTGTATTTCTTATTCTTCCTCTGCAGTCTGTTTGCCATGCTAAATGGCCAGACTGGTTGCCATGGTGAGTTTGGCAGTCTGCTGCAAGGGACTCTGCCTGACCCCTGGCCCCGCCCCCAGCTTCTGGTGGATATTTTAAGCAGCACCCCCCTCCCCCACCCTCACAGAGTATCTAGCCTTGTGTTGTTGTTGCAAGTTTGAAGTAAATTATAATGCAGTGGAACCCCTCTTTTAAGGCCAGCCTGAAAAACCCAGCACAAGGGGCCTGGAAAGAGGGGCTCCATTACACTCAGGACATTTCTCTTAGAATATTTCAGCTAGGCAACGTTGTCCTTCATCCCTAATCACTCTGTACAGTGTGAGTGTGTGTGTATGCACATGCGTGTGTGTGTGCGCGTGCGTGTGTGCGTGCATGCAGGATGCGTATGTGTGTGTGCATCTTGCACATCGTTAGGCTTGAACCCTTGTCACTACATTATGTGTTCGTTTTTGTTAAATTGCTGATAACATTTTCCATCTTGATGTACAGTTATGTGCATTATGTTTGTTCAGCGCTTTGAGCCACAGTAGGAGCTTTACAAATTTCCATTATTATTATTATCCGAAGAGGGAGGTGGTCCATGGTCAGATTACATGGATTATGACAGGATTTCAGAAAAAAAAGTGGTCTTTAAAAAATCTGAAAGTTTATTAGCCCACCTGATATGTATGCTCAGTCTATGGAGTATTTCAGGGGGTTGCTTCCTTTGATTTTAAATCATCTCCAAATAGAAGCCAATGTCACACAAGATTGTTCTCTGTTTTGTCACATTTTTGGACCATTTTTCTTCTTCTCTGTTTTGTCACTTATGGACCAAAGATTGTTTTGTCGCTTATGGACCAAATATTGTTCTCTGTTTTGTCACTTGTGGATCAAAGATTGTTCTGTGTTTGGTCACTTATGGGCCAAAGATTGTTCTCTGTTTGTCACTTAGGGACCAGTGAAAGGATCTCAAAAAACAAAATGGAGATGATAAAAAACAGGAATGGTGCCTGTCTGGGGTGGGTCTCATGTTTGTTCTTAGCAAGCGCATGACCTCACCTCAGATATTATGTCACAACACTGACGAATGTGTCTCATCCCCCATCCAGGTGCCTCTGCCGACAGTGCGGCAAACCCAAGCCGCCAGGGGGTGAGCTGAGCGCGGAGGACCAGGAGGTCTTCTCGATCACGGTGGGGTCGCAGCGACCGGCTAACGCTGCCTCCTTGGCCATGCCCCAGTCTGGCCTGTGCACAGCCTGCACCCACCCCCAGCCCCACTCCCACTCCCGCTGCGAGAGCAAGTCCTCCAAACAGTCCCTCAGCTCCGCCTGCACCCAGCTGACCTCCCTCAGCCCCGAGGAGGAGGTGGGCACGTATGAGGGTCGCCACTCTCACGACCACGCTCCTGGCCATTCTCACGGCCACGGGGTGGTGGCTGGCCAGTGGGAGTCGGGCTGCGTGCAGTGCGCCCAGGAGGCGGCGCTGCTGACCTCGCAGCTGGCAGGCCAGGAATCGTCGGGGAGACTGTCCCAGCAGCGTGTGTTCGGGTACCCCTACTTGGGCTACTATGAGGGGTACCCCCCGTACTCAGACTGTCAGGCTGGAGCGGGCATGAGCGTGAGGAGCGGGCAGAGAACTCCCAGCTCCGTGCACTATGGGGCGCCGGGCTCGCATTTCGGATCCGCCGCCCAGCATTCCCACTACGCTCCCTCACATTACCGCTCGCACTACGCCGCTCACAGCTCGCACTATGGCGCCCCCCACTCGCAGGGGGTGTACTACAGCTCGCAGAGCTCTCACTACTACCCGGGCCACCAGTACGCCTCGCAGACACCGTATGGAGGCACTTCGGCGCACTACAGATCCGGGCAGTCGTCGCATTATGGAGCGGGAGTGCAACAGCCCGGCGGTCAGCAGCTGTCCCCGGTGACTCTCTCCTTGTCCGCCTCCTCGTCCTCCTCCCAGCCCAGCATGTCCCTGAAGCTGAACCGCTCTGTGTCGCACGAGAGCGGGAGCATGTACCCTGCCTGCGCCAGCCCCCGAGGGCCGGATTACGCTGCGGGCAGCTCTCAGAAGTCGTCAGCCAGTCGCAGCCCCAACCGCTCGCTGATTCCTCTCGTCACGACCAAGCTGAGTGCTGAGGGCATCATCCTGACTGACGAGCCATACTCCACACCCGTGAGTTTGCTTGGGGTCTTTATGTAGTTAAAGTGTTAATCAGCCAACAAAGGGTTAAGGAGTTAACAAACAGTGGGTGTTAGTTCATGTTTGAAAGATGTCACATGAATGCAACAACAAAAACCTGAATCACTTATAGTAACTCTCATCTGTCATGTGAGTAAATCCAAGGTACAGATGTGCACCAAAAATACATTCTCTAAAGTACTAATGTTGTGTCTTGGAGTTGGAGATCTTAAGTGTTGAGGAGCTTGGACATGCTACGTGTGAGCCAAGGAGATCTTACCACATGGTTGCCAGGAGGAGAGATATGTAGCAAGAGGAAGTGTTTTATGACGTTCTTCTTTTTATTTTTTATTTGTATGATAACCTACCTTAAAAAGATTACAAAAGGCCATTTGTCAATTGGATATTTCAATGATAATGTTGGAGAAACTTACTGAGAGACACAGGTTCAAGCACATAGCTTTCCTGACCATGTAGATACCGTCTTGAAGTGAGCTGAGCTGAGCTGTTGTGTGCACAGGTTTCACAGAATGTGATCTGTATAACTCATGTCCTTGTCTGTGTCTGAGTTACAGTCCTGTAGTTGCTGTGTGTGAAAATTTGATTGACATAATGCAGAAAGAACCCAACCCTAACCCATCTTTAACAAGTTTAAGAAACGTTAAATTATAAAAAAATAAATTGCTCATTTGCATGAAATTAAAAGTGTAAAGTGCAGTACAATGAGGGCTGGCCTCTTAGGATGGTGGTGAAAACTGTCCAGCATTTTACAGTGCTTATGAAAGCTAAAAAAAACTCAACTTCGACATTGACAGGATGGTGGTGAAAACTGTCTGGAGTTTTACAGTGCTTGTGAAAGCTAAAAAAAAACTTTAACAAAACCCTCAGACATTGACAGGATGTTGGTGAAAAAAGTCCAGAGTTTTACAGTGCTTGTGAAAGCTAGAAAAAAATCAACGTAGACATTGACAGGATGGTGGTGAAAACTGTCCAGTTTTACAGTGCTTGACAATTGTGAAAGCTAGAAAAAACTGAGACGTTGACAGGATGTAGAGTTTTGAATGCTTCCACATTACGCACCCATATTACACTACTGTGCAATACAACTTTAATGTATTGTCCCCAATAATACAGTTTAATACAACTTCAGCGTGTAACTCCTGTGGGGAAATTGATTTGGCAGCAGTATACATCAAAACAATGTTACAACAGTATCATTTACCATATTATGAAAAAATATTATCAGCAAACAAAAGGAGTAGCACTCAAAAGGTGTCAACATGAACATGGCAACAAAGACCTGAATCAGCTACATTAACTCCCACCTGGCATGCGAGTAAATACAAGGTACATAGGCTCCACCGAAGGTCCATCCTCCTGAAAATAATGTTATTATTTATGGTATTGTGTGGGTGGAGGAGCTCAGGTGTGGGTGTGAGGCAAACTCCAAACACTGGTTTATGACATCTTTCCTCCAACCACTGCCATCACTGATTATGCCATAGGTGTTGAAAAACTGTTAGCTAATGGACAGATTTTCCTTGCTGATGAAATGGCAGTATGTTTGTAACAGATAACTCAAATTATATCCAGCATTTAATTTTTGAAATGGCAGTATGAAATGGCAGTATGTTTGTAACAGATAACTCAAATTATATCCAGCATTTAATTTTTATATTTTTATAACTCCATTCATTGCTTACACCGGCACAAATAAAACCAAAATCATTTCAATTGAGGTGGAACTCTTTCTTTTACCCAGAACAGATGTGTCTCATGTTTACGCGTGTACTTAGATGTTATGTGACATATATATATATATATATAATATAACTTCCGTAGTCTTATTAGTACCGAAACCTTTCAGAGGGCACTGTGAGTGTCAGTAGACAGCTGCATGGAGAAAAATAATGCTTCTTTAGTGGCTTAACCAGTTCTGGCAGCCTGGAGGAAGGTGTTGGAAAGCAATGCTCAGAGTGTGGATGTTGGGTTCTTACAGGTGTTTGTGCTGATGGAACTGAGGTATTGATTTTGCATTGGGGTGTGTGCTCTGTAGAGTGGAGAATGCGGAGTGCCCCCCCTGCTGGTTCAGCGCTACGCGGAAGAGCTGCGTCTGGACGTGATGAGCGTGGCTCTGGTGCTGGAACAAGTGCGCACGCTGCAGCTTCATGCTCTGCAACGTCCCTCAGTACGTCATCCCACTCCCCCTCTCCCACCCTGCAACAATTGATCATTTGTTTCCTTTTTTCTTTTGGCTTTGTACTTGTTGATGTGGTCCTTTGTCAGAAATTTGCTTTGCCTTACCTGTTTGAGGCTGGAACAGCCACGAGGGCAGCGCTAGCCAGTCCTACCAGTGTATAATGCAGCGTTTTGGTGTTGACCCATCGTGGTGCGATAGGCAATATGTACTAAGTTTCCCAAGGCAGCTCAAGTAATTTCACTTGATCTTCAACTGCCGCGGGATCTGTTACATATGCGGGTCTGATGGATGCTTTTTGTCCTGTAGGGATTTACTGATTCAGTCCAGTGTTCCTCTGGCTCCTTTGATTTGCAAATGCCACAGGTCTGATGGATGCCAGAGGGTCTAGACATTCAGTCCAGAGTTTCTCTGGCTCTCCTTTGATTTGCAACTGCCATGGGATCTGTTACATACACAGGTCTGGTGGATGCCAGAGGGTCTAGACATTCAGTCCAGAGTTTCTCTGGCTTTCCCTTGATTTGCAACTGCCATGGGATCTGTTACATACACAGGTCTGATGGATGCCAGTGGGACTAGACATTCAGTCCAGCATAACTGCAGAACCAAAATACAAAATATGATCATTGTGAGCCAGGTTAGGGAAAGTTGCAGAGAAATATGTGATAACACTAATATTGTAATGAAACCTGACTGTGACTATAGAATTCTGCCAGGATCTGGCACAGTGGTTGATTGACTGTGACTGTAGAGCTGTGCCAGGATTTGGCACAATGGTTGATTGACTGCGACTGTAAAGCTGTGCCAGGATTTGGCACAATGGTTGATTGACTGTAACTGTAGAGCTGTGCCAGGATTTGGCACAAAGGTTGATTGACTGTAACTGTAGAGCTGTGTCGGGATTTGGCACAATGGTTGATTGACTGTGACTGTAGAGCTGTGCCAGGATTTGGCACAATGGTTGATTGAGGATTTGGCACAATGGTTGATTGACTGTGACTGTAGAGCTGTGCCAGGATTTGACACAATGGTTGATTGAGGATTTGGCACAATGGTTGATTGACTGTGACTGTAGAGCTGTGCCAGGATTTGGCACAATGGTTGATTGACTGTAACTGTAGAGCTGTGCCAGGATTTGGCACAATGGTTGATTGACTGTGACTGTAGAGCTGTGCCAGGATTTGGCACAATGGTTGATTGACTGTGACTGTAGAGCTGTGCCAGGATTTGGCACAATGGTTGATTGACTGTGACTGTAGAGCTGTGCCAGGATTTGGCACAATGGTTGATTGACTGTGACTGTAGAGCTGTGCCAGGATTTGGCACAATGGTTGATTGACTGTGACTGTAGATCTGTGCCAGGATTTGGCACAATGGTTGATTGACTGTGACTGTAGAGCTGTGCCAGGATTTGGCACAATGGTTGATTGAGGATTTGGCACAATGGTTGATTGACTGTGACTGTAGAGCTGTGCCAGGATTTGGCACAATGGTTGATTGAGGATTTGGCACAATGGTTGATTGACTGTGACTGTAGAGCTGTGCCAGGATTTGGCACAATGGTTGATTGACTGTGACTGTAGAGCTGTGCCAGGATTTGGCACAGTAAGTGAATCATTGCTATGGTAGCCTGATGGCTGTTGCCAGTCTTTGAAACTGGCAGTTTTTTTCTTTTTCTTTTCTTTTTCTGGTTTCTGTCTTTTTCATTTATGTTCCCCTCAGTTTCTGTGCAGCAAGGTATAACATAGTAGTAGGACAGTGTGGACAGATTCAGAAAGGATTTTCAAGGCAGTACTCTGTGGTGATTTTGAGAAACAAGTTGTTTCCCTTGACTTTGTGGTGGACATTCTTGCAACTCACACAGCTGGAATCTTGTTATTATTTTCAAAGCTTTTCCATAATTCAGGCCTGCGGAACACAGGTAGTGTTGTATGATGAGTGCAGCTCTCAGTGAATGAACAATAGTGATTTATTGTTGCAGTGTTTCTGAAAATGTTTTGCATTTTGAATGATGTAATAAACTAATATGATAACATTGCAATTTTTTTCTCTCCAATGTTTCCCTTTTTGTTGTTGGTTATGTAACATAATAATATAATATTTTGTGATTGGTTTCTGTTGATATTTTGTAAGGGAGGAGGTGGGTCTTGGTGAAGGGGTGGGGTGATTTTTTTTGCATTTTAAACTAGAGAGTAATCTCTCTCTCGCTTTAAAAAAAATAATTGTGACTGGTTGCTGTTGATATTTTGTGATGGAGGAGGTGGGTCATGGTGAGGGGGTGGGGGCGAAATATTTTTGCATTTTAAACTAGAGAGTACTCTCTCTCTCTCTCTCTCTCTCTCTCTCTCTCTCTCTCTCTCTCTCTCTCTCTCTTTTAAAGCTTCAGAAAAAGTAACATTTCTGCAACCATTTTCACAGGTGCCCAACGAGCTGCTGGCAGAGGAGTGTAGGAAAGCTTGCAACCTGCAGATCTCCTCCCTGGCCGAGTTCTTCATCTCCATCGGCCTCCCCATGTACATCCCCCGGATTCTGGCCGGGGGCATCAACACGGTGCAGGAGATGCTGACCGTCACCGACGCTGACATTCCTCGCCTGACCGGAGCCGACTCCTACCATGTCAAGCGAATTGCCCATGCCATCCAGTGGGTTAAAGCCAAGCTGAACTCGCCAACTCAAGGAGCGACCACACCTTCTGGCAGTGAGGGGAAAAATGGAAGTGGGAGTGGTGGTGGTGGCAGCGGCGGTGGTGGTGGTGGTGGTGGTGGTAGCAGTGGGGGCAGTGCTGGGCCAAAACAGAACAGTGGAAGTGGAATCAAAGACAAAGTCTGACGCTTCGCGTGTGAGGAAATCTGCCCATCATGATTTCTTCTCCCTGATTCTGTGGATGCTGACGCTTGCTTCTCTTACGACGCTGACCTACTCATCAGTTTGGATGTCTGTTGCTTTTCTCTTCTTCTCTGGAACATACCTATGTGGCTGATGTGCGTTCATAATCATAGACACAGTGGTGAATTTTACATTGGCGTTGGTGTAATGAACACATGTAATTCAGGCCTGCGGAAAACATGAGTTGAAGTTTGACCAAGGTTGGAAGTGTGACCATTGTTTGTCTCTGTGTAGGTTCCCCAAGTGGTTTGATTCTTTGAGGTTTGTGCTGTTTGGGTGATAGGATGGTCTGTTTGGGTGATAGCATGGGCCCTTTTTGAAGGGAAGAAGTACCTGGAAGTTTCATGGGTTTACTCTACATTGCATCAGACTTGTCATCAAAGCTATGTGTTCTTGTGTACAGGTCATGGTTTTGTTGGGAACAGATTTATTTTGTTGCTGTTGCTTTAAAAAAAAATGTTTTAATTTGAGTGCTTCTGGTTTAACACGGGGTGGAAAGTTTCAGACCCCCCCCCCCCCCTTGCTTCCCCTGCACTCACACAACTGAATGGCCCATGTACACTGATCACACACACACATTGTCAATGATTAGGGCAGTTCCAAGGCTTTGTCCTTTTGTTTTTGACTTCATCCTAGCTTTGTACAGACAATGCTCGGTGTTACGTTATCTGTGTGTAGTTACAAGAAAGGAAAGAAGAGAACTTTATTGTTGAGGTTTCTGTGGTCAGTAACCAAATGAAATTTATATTTTGAAAAAGGCATAATAGTTACCTGAAGATCTAATAATAAAGAGTTTTTTGTTTTTCAATACAGATCCTGAAGAGTGCTAAGCGCATTACAATATAAAAGGGGGAGGGGGGGAAAGGGATAATAATACACAGAGGTTGTTCAGTGTTTCTCGATCTAGATAACTATTGAGAATGACATATGCTCCCTCCCCCACCACCCCATCCTTCCAAAGGCTGGTGGAAGAAAAATTGTGGGCATTTGGTTTCAGCTTCTTCACTGTTTAGAACAAACCCATAGAATGGACATGTTCACGTGGAATTGTGTGGGTGAAGGTTTTTATAGCTCAGACTGTTTGGTGTAGTTCTTTGATTTCAATTTAAAAATGAAAAAGAAGAAGAAAAAGAGTTATGTTACTTATTGGCATCTTAACGACTCCCTGTATGAATTTTTGGGCAACCTTACGAGACCAAGGTTTCAGCAGTGACAAGAACGTTGCTACCTGGTCCCACCAGCCTTAATAGGTGGGCAGTGTGGAGTGTTCCAGTACCATGATGTTCATAGGGAACAGCTTTCACATTTAACAAGACAGCAAGAGAAACTTCCCCAACCCTTCTTCCTCAGTGTCTAACTGCCTGGGGATTTTATGCCGGTGCATGGCCCTGGCTTTTTTTGTGCACATCAGAGGGTCACTTGGCCCTATTTTTTACCCCCTTGCCAGACTAGAAGACAAAGAACATTTGTGGCAGCAACCAGGTCTGATAAAGTCGCATTCATCAACCATTCTTACTGCAGGTTTTGTATTCATGAACTCGTGCAGTCTGGGTATGTTGTGAACATGGTCAACTTTGTATGCTACAAGTACACATGCATTGTCATCATCATCATCATCATCATCATCATCACCATCATCATATTGTTGTTGTCATCACTGTCTTATCATCATCATCATCATCATCACTGATCAGCTGCTCAGTGGTGCTTCATTTTCCCTGGCATCATCTCACCCACCCTTTTCACAAACTCATGGGCCAGGTACATACAAAGGGTCAAGGTTCATATTTCCCGAAAAATTGATATTATTCCAGACTGCAAAATCCAGAGGAGAAAAATTCCAGTGCTTCTGCTACATTAACTGGCTGTAGTTTGAAGGGTAGCAGTTAAGGCGTCACATTTTGTTAGGTCTGAAAAGCTGGGCGAGAATCTTCAGTGCCTCACGTACAGTCCATCAAAACTGGATTGAACGCATGCAACTTCTCGCAGTTGTGAGGCCCATAGAGAGAAAGAGAGAGAGAGAGAGGCCCAACCAATCATTGTCAACTGTACCAACAATGTCAGCTGTACAGTGTTGCTTTTACTCTTACAGGCACACGCCCAGGTGGATCTGTCAGATCAGGATGGAAAGGACAAAATCAGATTGTTACAGGTGTGCTCAGATGAAGTGTTTCTAGTTTATTCAGTCATCTTACGTTTTAAACTGGGGTGGGTGGGTGGAGTAGTGCTGTTGAAGATGCCCCAAAGTGGTTGGATGCAGAGTAAAATAGTGATTTGTGAAACTCTTACGAACGATTTTGAGTCCATTTCGGTGGCCCTGGATTAAAGCTGCTGCCTTGTTTGACTCCCCGAATGGCCTGCTTGTCACTGGTGTATTCTCTCATTGCATTTTTTTCTGATCAGTAGAAATATATATGATATATATATATATATATATATATATATATAACATATATATGCATGCACTCAACTTCTCAAGCGCTGTTGTGACATTTTTCCAAGTCTTTTATTTTCCCTTTTTTTTCTTCTTCTCTCCATTGGGTGCATTGCACGTGAACACATTCCTCTACAAAGATGTGAACCAGCTTGATGTGACACACCAGTGACGCCTGATTCTACCTCTCAGCAGGCACACACACACCTTTGTGTATTTTATGACTGTCACCATTTGAACAGCTTTAATTAACCGCCACCTCACCAGGTTGTTTTTCTATGTCAAGGCATGTGATGTATTGTTTAACTTTAAACTTTTGGGGGGTGGGAGGCAGGGGCGCTACTTTTTTGTGTTTGAACACATTGGTGATATTGTGTTGTGAAGAATGGAGACCTTGCTTGCTGCCATGTTTTGGTGGTTTTTGTTTGTTGTTGTTGTTGTGAAAATGGGCCCTTTTTTGGTGTGTTTGTGTTTTGGCCAATTTTGCTGGGTGTAGGTATGTGTTCGAGCCAGTGTATGTATAGTTAGTCCTAAATGATTGCCTTGTAAGTTGTATGCATGTGGAAGTAGATGGCGAGTGTGGGAGACAACACTGTAAGACATCACATGTGTCTGGTCCTCTTGTGGTTGATCAGAAAAAAATGTTGGCTTGGAAGGATGGGACCATGTTTGATTGGAATCTGCTTCAGAAATGGAGGTTCCCCCCTGGTCTGTTTTATGTTTTAATCTCTAGCCTCACTCCTGTGTAGCCTTCACTTCAGTGGTGTGTTGTGCTCTGGTCTTTGTGTGGATTAACCAAGCAGTGTTAGCGGTACTTGTAGGTCTGGCTGTCATGTCTAAGCTTTGGGTGAGTCAAGCAGCAGTGGTGGAATAGTTCGGGGCTGGGGAAGTCCACACCAGCATATGACAGTGCTGACTGCCCATCGTCAGAGACTTTTGTGGATCTGCTCATCCTGGGAGTGATGGGAAATGACCAAGGAGATGGACTGACGGAGCATGACAGGGCTGAAAAATAATGTGGTGCATCTGAAAATGGGTGGATGAAGTGTGCCGTGACTGAAAATGGGCTGATGAAATTTGCTGTGACTGAAAATGGATTGATGAAGTGTGACATGACTGAAAATGGACTGATGAAGCATGGCATGACTGAACACTGACAAGTTTATGAAACGTGACTGAAAAAGGGCTGATTAAGTGGTAGAAGTGTGACCTGATTGAAAATAGTGTGACTTGACTGAAAATAGTGTGTGAATCAAATGACAATAGTGTGATGTGACTGAAATGGACCAGTGAAGTGTGACATGACTGAAAGTGGGCTGATGAAGTGTCATGTGAGTGAATAGTGTGACGTGACTGAAACTGGACTGATAAAAGTGACTGATGGAGTGTGGCATGACTGAAAATGGACTGACAAAAAGTGACATGACTGAAAATGAATACATCAGATTGTGTATGTTGCACAGAATGATTGAAATGAAATTATGTGTTAAAGGGGATGTGTCCATGTTCCCACAGCTCCTTGTTCCAAGTGCTGTATCTTCCCACAGCCACCTAACCATAACCCTGTAGTCTCACAGTTAGTGGCAGCACAGAGCTGTGTCTGTGTTGCTGTATGACTGTGGGAACCCAGAGCTGTGTCTGTGGGGCTGTGTGACTGTGGGAACACAGAGCTGTGTCTGTGTTGCTGTATGACTGTGGGAACACAGAGCTGTGTCTGTGGGGCTGTGTGAATGTGGGAACACAGAGTTGTGCCTGTGTGGCTGTATGACTGTGGGAACCCAGAGCTGTGTCTGTGGGGCTGTGTGACTGTGGGAACACAGAGCTGTGTCTGTGTTGCTGTATGACTGTGGGAACACAGAGCTGTGTCTGTGGGGCTGTGTGACTGTGGGAACACAGAGTTGTGCCTGTGTGGCTGTATGTGGGAACACAGAGCTGTGGCTGTATGGCTGTGGGAACCCATTGTAGTGCCTGTGGGGCTGTGTGACTGTGGGAACTCAGAGCTGTGGCTGTGTGACTGTGTGAACCCGGAGCTGTGCCTGTGTGACTGTTGGAACCCAGAGCTATGCCTGTGTGGCTGTGTGACTGTGGGAACCCAGAGCTGTGCCTGTGTGACTGTTGGAACCCAGAGCTATGCCTGTGGGGCTGTGTGACTGTTGGAACACAGGGCTGTGACTGTGGGGCTGTGTGACTGTGGGAACACAGAGCTGTGTGTGACTGTGGGAACACAGAGCTGTATCTGTGGGGCTGTGTGGCTGTGGGAACACAGAGCTGTGCCTGTGGGGCTGTGGGAACACAGAGAGCTATATCTGTGGGGCTGTGTGACTGTGGGAACACAGAGGTGCGCCTGTGGGGCTGTGTGACTGTGGAAATTTTGTCATTGCCATAGGCTTGCCATCACCAGCCATCTTGGAACTGAACCCCACTCCACCAATGTGCAAGTTAGCAGAGGTTTGTCTGCCCCAGCAGTTTCTGTCGCTTCATTCCACGGTGCTCTTGGCTACCCCATTCCACGCTGCTTTGGGCTGCCCCACTCCACACTGCTCTTGGCTGTCCCACTCCACACTGCTTTTGGCTGCCCCACTCCACGCTGCTTTTGGCTGGATGCCCCACTCCACGCTGCTCTTGGATGCCCCACTCCATGCTGCTCTTGGATGCCCCGCTCCATGCTGCCCTTGGCTGCTCCACTCCACAATGCTTTTGGCTGCCCCACTCCACACTGCTCTTGGTTGTCCCATTCCCCACTGCTCTTGGCTGCCCCGCTCTACGCTGCTTTTGGCTTCCCCACTCCACGATGCTCTTGACTGCCCCACTCCATGCTGCTCTTGGATGCCCTGCTCCACACTGCTCTTGGCTGCTCCACTTCATGCTGCCCTTGGCTGCCCCGCTCCATGCTGCTCTTGGCTGCCCCACTCCACTGCTCTTGGCTGCCCCACGCCATGCTGCTCTTGGCTGCTCCACACCATGCTGCCCCACTCCACGCTGCTCTTGGCTGCCCCAGTCCGTTCTGACCTTGGCTACCCCACTCCATGCTGCTCTCGGCCAATCAAAAGGCTCCATTCCACAGATGATGTGGTTTTTTCCTTCACATATCATATCCTTGTCAGTATCTTCTTTGGAAAGAAAAGAAGGGATGTCAGTGGCACTGCATAGAGGGTGCTTTTTACGGAGTGTTGGAATATCGAGCCAACCAACCTGAAGCTTTGCTTGGTGGAAGCTGACAACTAATTTTTTTTTAACCTTGTGCACGTTTGTTTTTCAAGTTGGACTTCATACCTTGAGACCATAGATAGTGATGTTGAATTCTGTGCTGCACTTCTTCTTCTTCTTCTTACTTTGGTTCAAAGGACATGAGGTCCTCCTCAGTGAGACTTGTAACCAAGTAAATTATGTGTGAATCCTGCGGTCAGGAAACCTTTTAAAAATTTCGTTTGTCAAGTTTCACAAGTTTAGGGAGACCTTTAATGACAGAGGGGGTGTTTGTTCCATATCACCATGAAGACATTTTGAGACTGCACGTGTTGTGGACGTTGTGTGATCGAGGCACATGCTGTTTGTTGTTGTACATTGTATGATGGTGCTTTGATGTGAGTTGCATGCTGCCATTTGCTGTTGGCACAGTCTCTCCATGACCCCCCCCCCCCCCCCCCCCCCCAATTCTTTTTTGTGTTTCTGCTTTTTCTACTTCTTTTTTCTTTGACCAGTTTTTATTATCAAAGTTTTTAGGCATATGAACATGCATACATACACACTTAATTATTCTTATATCAACATGCAATATGAAAGTCTAAACCAATCAGCTAGCCTATTAAAACATGTGTATTTATATATAGATATAACAATGTCCCTACTTAATTGGTATAACGATTATTTTCCCACCTCCCCATTCCTTCGTCTTTTCTTTATTGGGTAAGGAGTTGATGGGGCGGTAGGTGGGAGTGGCACCGTGGAGACAAACACTTCCCCAATAAAGAGCCAACCACACTTCCAGTTCCAACACTTTGGAGTTCATTTACATCAAACCACAGTTTCAGGAACAGCACTCTGAGTTTTCTCTTCAAAACAAATATTGGTGTGAATATCTCTCCATGGACCAACAGTTTCATTTTCAGGTGTACATACCTTGGCTGCTGAGACTGTCACATATAAATGTGAATCCCCACCCCCCCTTCCCTTCACCTTCTCACTTTTTTGTGCACAGCTTTGCTCAGCCAGTGCAGCTGCATTCATGGATGGAGCTCCTCCTTGTATCACTGTTACCACAGCTGTTTCCCTCTTCCGTAGTTGTTCCTGTCTTCTATGTTCCACAAGAGGCAATGTTTGCAACCAATGCAGTGTATACAAGTTGTCTTTTTTTGTTCTAATTTTGCTGTTTGTTGTTACATGTATTCACACTATTGATGTACATGCTGATATATGAACAATAGGTGAGTGTGTGTGTGTGTTTTTTGTGTGTGTGTGTGTGTGTGTGTGTGTGTGTGTGTGTGTGTGTGTGTGCGTGCGTGCGTGCGTGTGTGTGTGTGTGTTTGTGTGTGTGTGTTGAGTGTTGCAAGTGATGTCTCAAAGAGCCACTGTCCGATCTTTACAGTGTGTGGAGTTCAGAAACCTGCATAAATATTCTGATGTGTGTACATGTACAAACTGTTCTTGCTTGCATGCAGCTGGAAATGTAGTCCATCTCTTCAGCAATGGTAATGTTTCTAATAAGATGTTTATATCTTTACAAAGTCTGCAGTCAGCCTCAAACCAGCTTGTTTTCTAGTCGAATGCATCTCTTAACCATGCTGTTTCTTTGTCCATTTTGTTTCATTGGAGAAAGTCCTCTCCTTGTGTTTGTGAAGTTTCAAAGCGCTGATTCTGAAGAACGAATTTGTGACGCGTTTATCAATGGTTGTCTGCATTCATAGCCTTTGCGCAATTTATTTTTAAAGAGCAGTTTCTACGCATATTGCATGGCATTTTAGACTACACTTTGTTGATTTTTGTTCCCAACATGTTATAGTTGACAGTGCATAGAGTGTGTTCTTATAGATTAGACTGCTGTACTTTTTACCCCCTCCTTTGTAGGGATTTCTTTTTTCTTTTTTTGAATTCTGTTTTACTACTGGAAGACTTTTTTTCCTTTCCTTTTTTTAAAGTCTTTTTCACTTGGAATTTATTTGTTTGGTCAGTTATGGTAAACAGGTGTACTTCTACGCATACAGTATTCACCCAGAATCCTTATTTGCTAAGCAGTCTTGTTCACTTTGTCAGCATGACTGTAAAATAAAGCAAAAACTTTTATTGTTCATTGATGCACCTATTAACTTGTTTTTAAAGGACGCAGTTGTGTTCAAATGAAGATTTTGACTTCACAACCCAAATTTTCAACAGCATATGTCATAGCTCATTATCCTTTCATGTTAAAACACAGCTGGTCAACAACAACAAAATCTGTTTAAAAAAAGAAAAAAACAGAAAAAAACACACTTCCAGCTGAGAACTACATTCTTTTGAACATTTGCTGCAACAAAACTGTTTTACAGTGTCGCCATATTTATGGAGCAGGACATGCTTAGAAAATTTCACAAAAGATACAGGACCATTTGTGCAGAAAATGTCCCCCCAAAAGCAGTTGTGGTACACATATATTCTGTTTAACCATGAAAGAGTCGATCATTAAATTAAATTTTTTTTGTTGTTGACTTTAATGGGAGGAGGGAAGAATATTTTCCATGATCTTGTTCTTGTTCATCATAAAAAATATAAAAATCATCAGAATCCTAATTATTTGTAAAATAGTTGTTAGTAATCGTGTATTTTTTTAATTTTATTTTTTTACACTTTATCCCTTGGGAAAGTTGAAAAGCCAGCCGAAACAAAATTGCACTTTCAATTGATTTGTATACAGTTGATTAAACATTAGTCAGTGCTAACTCCAATGTCTATTTATTGTTTCATGAAATTGTTCTTTTGATGATTGTATGTTTTTTTCCCTGTCATTTTGCACATAATATCATTATGTCGTTCATCATGTTCTTATCATCATCATCATTATTATTATTTTCATCATTATAAGAATTTGTATACAGTGTACTCGTGCAATATGACCTCTCTTCATCTTGATTCAGTGTTACTCAGTATGAAGGATGGCATTGTTCTGAAGCTAAGACAGTTCAGTCCTTTTTTTCTCTCTCTTTTTTCCCCCCCTTTTTCGTTACTATGTGAAGTCATCACCAGTGGATTTTGGTTCCTTGGTTTTGTTTGTTTTGCATTGTTACCAAATAAAGTTGTGAAGAAAATTCTGGCAGGTTTTGTTTTGTAGAGGTACCTTCCTTCTTCTCTGGCGCTCAAGTGTGTGTGTGTGTGTGTGTGTGTGTGTGTGTGTGTGTGTGTGTGTGTGTGTGTGTGTGTGCACGCATGCACACACACACACACTCTCTCTCTCTCTTTGACATGGGCAGACAGCCTAGTTCAGTAAAGTATTCGTTCGTTCTCTCTCTCTCTCACACACACGCACACACACACACATGAAACAACAACAAAATCTGACTGATGCAAAGTTAGTTTTCCCTCGCACTCTGAACAGTCTGACAACAGTTAACAACAGTTGAACGAGTGGAGTGGAGCAATGTATTTCCGACTGATGAGCTACTGCACTGTCAAATTTCGCTGTTTTTGTTGTCAACAGCATTTTTCTCTTCCAGTTGTTTTGTGCCCAGCCACTTTCATATAGTTAACGGGGTTGCATAACGACGGCGCAAGCAGTGAGTCGTTCATCTGGCCTTGTGGTAAGGCGCTGGGCTAGTAAGCACATAGAAGTGGTCCGAATCCGCTTCAGCTCTTCTCTTCCATAGTTGTGGTTTATAATTATAGACAGTCTTGCAAATCACCCCTTGACAATAAAAATTAAAAAAAATCAACCACAATAACCACAAATCATCTAAAAAACAACAACAACCCTAATGCGAGTCAATGTTTCAAATTCCATTCACAAACTCATTCATGATGCTTTTTCCATTGGGGTCTCCTTTAAAACCCAGGTTCACATCTGACTGTTCATCCTGCCACAGTACTTCTTCTGGTTACACTCACGGTCTGCAGACTGTTTTTTTTTTTTTTTGGGGGGGGGGGGGGGGGGGGGTGGGCGGGTTGCTGAAAATCAAACAACAATCACAACAACAACAACAAAACTGGAGAGATGTGAGCAGACCAGACACCACCACCACCACCACCAACAACAAAAAAGGTTTCAGATATGGAGACTTAAAATGAAGGCAAGAGTCTTCTCGTCCAAGTTTGCTAGTGATGAGCATAATCCCTTCATTGTGCAACCACTGGTTCCAATGGATCAGTGACCAGCCGCTGCATAGTTGTGAAAAAAGAAGAAGAGTCCAGTTGTCCTCTGGTCGTCAGAGCTCATGAGCTGTGTGAGAGTCGAGGTGGACGTCCTGGTGGACGGTCCCTAATAGTCCGTGCAGTCTCTGTGGACATAAAGCGACGTTGCAGAAGCAGAAGAGTGCAGTCAGAGAGCTCAGGAGCTGTTTGAAAGTCGAGGTGGCCGTCCTGGGCTGCATGTCCCTAATAGTCTTTGTGGTCTCTGTGGACGTAAATCAACACAGAACTTGAACTCAAAGCTCGTCAGAGCTTAGGAGCTTTGTGAAATCTGAGGTGGACGTCCTGGGCTCTCCGTCCCTAGTAGTCCAAATGGTCTCTGTGGACGTAATGCATCATTCAAGAAGAAGTCCTCTTGCCGTAGTGTCCGACCCACGCTCCACATACCGACAGTCTATGGGTTAGAGACAGACGTGTGTGTCACTTCAGACCGGTCACTCAAGCCTGGCCAGAGCCGGTGATCATGCGGGAGAAGCTGTGGGGTCGGGTGGCGGAGTCCCTGCAGCGGACTGCTGACTTCACCATGGCAACCAGCCTGACCATTCAGTATGGCAAGTGGAACGAAGAAGAAGAAGAAGAAGAAGAAACCCGATCACTGTCCTTTTAGTTGATCAACATGACTGATATATATGTTGCTCAGGGCCTTCTGGTTCTCAGTGTTCCAACCGAACTGGTATGACTGCCAACGTTCCTCGTCTACCTAGCCCTGACAAAACACGGAATACAAAACCAAACCAAACACAGACCAACAAACAACACACACACACCACACACACACACACACACACACACACACACACACACAAATACACAACAACAACAACAACAACAACAACAAAAACCAACGATTCTGTGTCAGTGCCTGTTCGTGCTGAGCTGCCCCAGGAAAGTCTCCATCTTCTGCATGACGTGCTGCTGCCTCTGCTTCTCCGCGTTCCGCCGGGCGTCCATGATGACCTGCCTCTGAGACTCCGCGGACCTGGGCGCCGTCTGGGTGCTGGTCAGATGGGACCGCCACGCGCTGGCCGACATCGTGCCTCGCGCTTGGCTCGTGATCTCCGCCAGCCCGGCTCGCTTGTCCAAGGCGCTCTTGGCGTGCTTCTCCCGAGGGGAGACTGGTTTTCGGTCCTCTATTACCGGACTGGCAGGCGCCGTTCTGGGGGAAGGGGAGGCAGAGGGAGAGGGAGGGAAGGGGGACGACGCCGGGTCGGACGTTCCTCTGAACTGTCTGAGGAACCCCCTGGGCACGGTGCCGGAGGAGGTCTGGGATCGCATGCGACCGATGTCGTCCAGGTAGCGACCGGAGCGGCGACGGGAGCTCTGCTGCTGTTGTTGCTGTTGTTGTTGCTGCTGCTGCCGTTGCGCCTTGAGGATTCTCTTGGTGACGTCGTCCGTGTCGTCCTCCCACGCCTGACGCGGGGTCGTCCTTCCTCCCCGCCCCGGGAAACCTCGGACCCCGGCCCCACCACCACCACCGCCACCACCACCGGCGGTGGACGGTCTGCTGAAGCCGGGCGAAGAGTTGCCGCCGCGACTGAGTGGCCTGTCCGAATCGAAGTCCGAACCTCCGCTGCCCTCGTCCTCCGCGTAGTCCGAGATGGACCAGGCCCACGTCCGACCTTTAGCCGGACTACTTTGCGGGCGCGGAGGCAGACCGCCGCGGCCGTTGTGCACGCCGAGGGAGTCCTCCGCGCCAGACACGCCGCCGTCCTGAGAACTGTCCCGACCTCCGCGGCGAAACGTGGCTCTCTCCACGGCGGACTGGGGGCGAGCCAGGCGGCGGACCTTCCTGCTGACCACTCGCTCTCCGTACAGGAAGCAGGGGTCTTCCTGCTGGCCGAGGTCCACCACTCCTCCTTGCTGACCGGCTGGACCTCGTCCCTCTGGGCTGTGGCCGCTGCAGTTCTGGGGGACACGACAAAACACCTAGGCTTACGTACAGTACAGCGCGCGGTCTTCTTGCTGGGGCTGCTGCTTGAATGAGTGTATGCCAGGTAAGTGATGATTGATTAAAGCGGTGATTTCTGAAAGATATTGATTGGTTTTAACTGACTGAAAGCCCATGCGTCGAAGGGGCAAATGCTAAACATGAAACTCGATTTAGTCGTCGTCGTCGTCGTAGTAGTAGTAGTAGGAGAAGGAGGAGGAGAAGGAGCAGCAGCAGCAGCAGTAGAAGTAGTAGTAGTAGTAATGATAAGGAGCATTGGGCAAGCCTGACCTTAGCACTTACGAATTCTTTTACACATATATTTCGATGACAAAGATTCAAATGTACAGACACATGCACACCAACGTGTGCTAACAACGACAATAGCGACACTAACAGTATAACGTGGCTTTTTTACAGGCCACTGGAGCGGCTTCTCTCGTCAAATCGCCCTGATATAACCGTAATGTTTGAATAGGCGTTAAAAGCCAGTTTCCTTTCCTTTCTCTCACCAAACATATAGAAAATGAAAATTACGTCTACAGACTTTGAGGACAGTATCACTGATATAATTTCAGATTCGGCAGCGACAACTGACAGACTCAAAGACGACAGTATTAGCACTGAGTTAATTTCAGATTCGGCTGCGGCAAAAGTTGCCCCCAGACAAATATCTTCAAACTAAAGCGTCATTAGAATAATAATCATCAGCATGTTGCTGCCATCGACGGCAAGGTTGGGGTAATACTGATGATAATGATGATGATGACTGCTGTCACGATAAGTTGTTGTTATCGTAGTTGACGGTCATCATAGCAGACGACGCCCCTGCGGCGGAAGCTTATATTTGTAAACCCTGTAGCGCTGGGCATGCGCAGGAGAAAGAATAAAGTTTGGTTCCCGCGAAGACAAGCCTGCGTGGTCTCGTTCTGTTGCACAGTTAGTTGTAGAGCTAATAATTAGTCGTAGAGCTAACGACGCAACTGCGATACGATGACCCTTTTCACAGACTTTACTCTTTCTTACCAGAATGTACTCCAGCGCAGTGGAAGTGAGACGGATGTCCTGATTGGTCAGTTTGACCTGATGAAGTCTGGCTTTCTCCAATAGCAGCAGCCGTTGCTGAAGTCTCGCGTGCTCCAAGGCGTTCAGACGAGACGCACGCTGCACTCGCGATGAACTGTAACTGGGAGCCTCACGGGCCGGCATCTTTAATCAGGGGACACTGATCACGAGCTTTTGCAGACTAGTAAGTTAAACACTTTCAGAAAAAGTTCATTCATCGAAATCAGTATCATAATGTTTCCTGTCGGAACAGCGATTTTACACGATAATATACCATTTTTAGGCAGAGTGTGTGTCGGCGGCTATCCCCTGTTTGATGCTCCATGCTGATGCTGTGTGTCGATCTCCATCGTGTAATAATGTTGTTTTCGGGTCCTTTTAGGCGTAGAGACGTTAGAATCTTCCAACGTTGAAACGTGAGCTGCATGTGACGAAATCTGAAAAGCAAAAACACGGGTGATTGTTTCGATTACTGTAGTTTTCTTTGGCGGGGAAATCACACGCACGCACGCACTCACTCACTCACGCACGCACGCACGCACGCACGCACGCACGCACACACACACACACAACACACACACACACACACACACACACACACACACACTACACTACACTACACTACACTACACTACACACACACACACATACACTGACACAGGCACACAGTGACGTACACACACCAGCGCAAACAGTGTTTCAGCACAACAAATTTATGTTTCACTGAAGTTAAAAAAAGCTTTTTTTAAATATATTTTTTAGCTTACACAGAAGCAGTCAGGTTCAGCAGAGTGAAATCAGTCGAAACCACAAAATACGAACAATATGACCAACAAACAACGTTTCCATCGACTCGCCAGAACAGTTAAAAGCAGTGCTTAACTATACACTCTATTTATACACGACAAAAAGTACTAAATGCCGTTGATCTGACCCGTCTCCAAATTACCTTGACATGCGGAAATGGACCACATGGACCCGAGAGACCCAATTGCCGCTAGTAGTACCTGCGCGTGGACCAGCCACATAGTTAAGGACTTTATCTTCTTGTGAACCAACGGCTTACAGCTGCCGGTTCATAATCACAGCCTGAAGGCGACTGTCTCAATGACTGGAGATAGTAAGCGTAGCAACCACCATGCCTTTGCCAACGTCGCCCTTACTACGGGCACTGTAGTGTAATAACTTGATCACTTTCCACTGGAAACTGGGCTTTTCACGTCCTAGGCATCTGCACTATGTCGACGGATCTAGGCGAATGACGGAGACGGAAGGACGAGGGAGGGACTGCCATTCGGCGAAATCTCCCCACTCTGAGTTCAAAAAATTAATACAAGCTGAGGGAGGGAGGGAGGGAGAGTGCGGTGGCAGTTACTCAAGTCCTAATAGTCCTAAAATGAAAGAACAACAATATTCACCGTCACGACGTCAGAGCCGGGTGGTTTAACAAACAGGCACCCATTTGCCAGCTCCGTCGTCAGAAGTCCATTTACATAATCAACACGCGAATGTTTCTTTTGCTGTGCGAGAGAAAATCTATTTGGGCGCCTGGCTGACGAGCGAGTGACAAAACTCAACAAGCTTTTACGAGTACCAGACGCTTTCCGCGGTCTCCCGGCCAGTTTTGCTCCACGATTGTCACAGGCACCAGATACCTGCTCGTCATTTCTGTGGCTTCTTACACTACCCGGCGCTGCTTGCCCTTGAAAGCGTTACTTTTCACGAATCTGGGTTTTGGTTCAGTACGATTCGTAACAGACCTGGAAAAAGGTTTCCGATTTGGGGTGCCTGTGGGATGTCTCTGCCAAAATCAATACTGTATCGATAATCGAAGCCTGCATGTAAACGAGCTTGTAGATGTTGTGTGCGAGAGTTTGGCTTGTGCAAATCGTGGACTGAACTGAGAACATTCATGTATTCGCCAAGTACCGCGTCCGGTTTATCAAATACTTTGTACTTAACTATACTTGAAAAAAACTCCGATTTTTTTTAATTTTTTGTTACTTTGGCCTGATTCCCATTCTGCCGAGATTGTCGATTGTTATTAGCTGGCATTGTTATTTTACTGGCATTCTTCCACCATTAAAGAGATAGTGGTGGTGGCTGTTGGTTCAGTCATTCCAGAAATTATTATTGTTGGCATAAAATGTATAACTGGTAAAAATTATAATCGAATTTAATAACTCTGATGATGATGTTAAATCTGATAATGATGATGATGTAAATAGTAATAATCTCTCTCTCTCTCTCTCTCTCTCTCTCTCTCTCTCTCTCTCTCTCTCTCTCTCTCTCTCTCTCAATCTCCCCACTCTGAGTTCAAAACCCCAGCTAAAGACTTTTTTTCAGACTGGCCGTTTCACAAACCTAGGCAAACCGTTCCTGTGACCATGGATTATATGTAGGTCTACATGTATGCATGTGCGTGAATGATGTGTGCTTGTGCATTGAATTTTTGTTTTGCAAAGAAGGTTTGCAACCTATAAGAGCTATTCATTATAGTAATACCCTTTTGCAAAGAAGGTTTGCAGCCTATAAGAGCTATTCATTATAATAATACCGACAGGACTGCCAACACTACCATAATGCTATTTCTATTTATAATAATGAGGACGTGAGCTCCTGCGTGCAAACGGGCAAAGGCCTTTGCAAGCAAACGAAGACTTATAAACCGATCTCATTGATGGACTGCCATGATACGAGATTACTTTTTGGTAGCCGTCTCGTGCATACACTTCTTGACATTTACTGTAGTTTTGAGTTTTGAATCAGAAGAAGAAGAAAAAAGAAAAGAAAAAAGAAGAAGAAAGAAAGAAAAAAGAAAGAAGAAAAAACAAGAATGAATGTTAGCGATGTAAAACAAGATCCAAACACACAAAAGGTAAAAAGAACGCTTTTTTTGTTGTTGTTCTAAGAAATAGCGTTCTTTTTAATCTTTTATGTGTTTGGATTTTGAACTAGTAGCGTAGAGGAATGCAGACAGAGGAGCACGATAGTAAAATTGTGATTGGTTGCACACCCGACACATCAAGACTTGTCGGTTAAAGACACAACACATAAACCACTCTTTTTATGAATCTTGTTACTCTTTCTAAATAAGTGAATAAATAAGATACAACACATACACCATTCTGTTCTATGAATCTTGTTACTCTTTCTAAATAAGTGAATAAATAATCTGTAAAATTCAAATAATTTTTGTCTCCTGTGAATGATCAACAAACAACTGGAGTTAATTAGCGTTGGAAAAACGTCACATGAATGTATGTACCCTGGCCTGTATCTACTCGCGCCCCGGATGAGATTTTATCATAGGCGAATCAGGTCTTTAATTGTTCTGTTGTGTGACGTCTTTTTAGCGGTCATTAGTTCCTTATGTTTGTTCCTTGATTCACCACAAGCGTTCTAGGCCTCATTCCGTTTCAGATGTTACGAACGAGGCGCTCATTATCAAAAATAAAACAGTAATTCATCATTTTATTTCCTAAATTATAATTGTTCACTTTCAGCTTTTTTTCCTTGCCTTTTTTTCTTCTTCAATGGCGCCTGTCTTGTTTAAGGTCATACTCTCTTGAATAATTAGCGTAGTCCTATTTTGGCCTGTTTTATTTAAGGCCACAGCCTCTTGAATAATTAGCGTAGTCCTATTTTGGCCTGTCTTATTTAAGGCCATAGTCTCTTGAATAATTAGCCCAGTCGTATTTTGGCCCGTCTTATTTAAAGCCACAGCCTCTTGAATAATTAGCGTATTCCTATTTTGGCCTGTCTTATTTAAGGCCATAGTCTCTTGAATAATTAGCCCAGTCGTATTTTGGCCCGTCTTATTTAAAGCCACAGCCTCTTGAATAATTAGCGTAGTCTTATTTTGGCCTGTCTTATTTAAGGCCATAGTCTCTTGAATAATTAGCCCAGTCGTATTTTGGCCCGTCTTATTTAAAGCCACAGTCCCTTGAATAATTAGCGTATTCCTGTTTTGGCCCGTCTTATTTAAGGCCATAGTCTCTTGAATAATTAGCCCAATCGTATTTTGGCCCGTCTTATTTAAAGCCACAGCCTCTTGAATAATTAGCGTATTCCTATTTTGGCCCGTCTTATTTAAGGTCATAGCCACTTGAATAATTAGCCCAATCTTATTTTGGCCTGTATTATTTAAGGTCAAAGCATCTTGAATAATTACTCCGTCAGCCGATTTTGGTTACCACGGGAGCCGGCTTGGCCTAGCGGTAAGGTGTTAGGCTGGTAAGCAGAACGACATCGGTTTGATTCCACTTCGGCTCTCCTCTCTCTTCAAAAGTTGTGATCTGTGGACACTGTATTGTGACTTTGTCCCTCACTGTTAATGAAACATTAAAATGTCCCTCATCGCAGCCCATCTTAATGCAGGAGTCACTGTGGTATGACAGTGTAGCGATAGGTATATAATCTCCCTCTTCCCCCCACCTCCTGGATCTCGGTCTCCGCTAGTAGCCTACCTGTTAGAAGACAACTCGGCGTTAAACGCGTTTAACCAATCAACCAATCTGGCCACTACGCCAAGAAAAACATAAACGAAAAAGCAAAACAAAACATAACAAAACAAAAAACCCAACCAACCAACCAACCGACCGACCGACCAACAAAAACAGACAAAAAACTGAACAAAACAAAAAAACACCCAAAAGGAAACAACAACAATACAACAGCAGCAACAACAAACAAACATCAACAACAAACAACCCCCGCCCCCCACTGACAGCAAACACCACCACAACATCGTCAATCCTTTGCAACTAACATATACATAGCATGTGCTGCTAAGAGTGTACATTACACTGTTAACACAAACCCGCGTGAAACGGTCGGTACCCGGAGAGATTGACGAGACACATATTGCATTATTCCTGGGATCACGAAAATGACCAAGGATCAAGTAATTCTCACCTTGCGACAGTGAATCCTATTTCCAAGTACCGTGTTGTTCCAACATATCATAACTGCTCAGAGGAGATAGAAGTTGCCAGCTGACTCTGCGTGCGCTGAAGTTCGTATATATATGGCAGCCGACTCTGTGTGCGCTGAAGTTCGTGTATATATATCTGGGCCTATGTATCCACGATTATCCACGCCAAAGCCCAAACACGCGTGGACTGACGCGGGTTGAAATGCTCCGAGCCAGAGAGAGTTTTAATAGACAGGCGCTGTAGAAGAACGTCGGCTCGTTCTGCGATTTATTTCTCGGCGCCCGGGCACGAGCCTTAACTTGATCGCCTTTAGCGCCAGCCCGCACTTTAGATTATCGTAAGCCTATTGACCCGACACCGGCACTTTCAATGCCAGCGATTGCCCTGTTCTACCTTCCGTCCGTTTGGGTTGCGCGGAGTTACTGAATGTTGTAGGTAGAAATAAGGTTTGAGCCCCACTGAATGTAAATAATGGTGAGCCGGTCTGGCGTGGCGCCGGTAGAGACATTAGCTGGGCTGGTAATTAAAGCGGTCGACGTCAGTTCGATTCCTCTGGCTTCGGCTGTCCTTTCTCTTTCTGAAAGGCTGCGGTTTGTGGGCAGTCTTGTGGCTTGCCCCTCCAAATTACTGAAATATTAAATACGGCTCTCATCGCTGCCCATCTTAATGCAGAAGTCATTCTGGTGGTGACAGCGTAGAGTTAGGTATAGTCTCCCTCTTCCCCCACTTCCTGGGATCTCGGTCCCTGTTAGTACCTCTTCGGAGACAACTCGGCGGTAAACAGGTTTAAGATATGAGTGTAATAGCGGTACCCTCCTCACTCTTCTTTCTCTTGCTGTTGCTCAAAGGCAACATGATTCGCGAGGGTCCTTGGTGTTCTGTCTAAAAGCCTGCACAAGTTGAATTTCTTGCTTCCAGTTCAATGGAGC
>JABMCL010003627.1:622500-625000 GCA_018857735.1 Alviniconcha marisindica
GTCGGTCTCTGTCTGTCTGTCTGTCTGACTGTCTGTCTGTCTGTCTGTCTGTCTGTCTGTCTGTCTGTCTGTCTGTCTCTCTCTCTCTCTCTCTCTCTCTCTCTCTCTCTCTCTCTCTCTGTATGAATGTATCTACAAATAAATGACATAGGCCTATTGACGAGATTTTGTCTCTGTTAGTCATTTCAAATGGCATTTATCTGTTGACAAGGAACTTACACGGCGCCAAACGTCACTGATCTGACAATAACGAAATTTCGCAGGGCTGTGTCACTGTTATGATCAAATCCGCTCTTTACGACATGGGTAGTTGCGTCTGTTGGCGTTGCTGTGCACGAGCTGAGTGCAGAGTGCCTCGTGGCCCCTCCTGATTGGACGCGCTGCACTGTAGACCCAGTGAAGCTTCTGGCGTGGGTTTCTCAGAGCTCCAGAGCTCAAGAGCTGTGTGAAAGTCGAGGTGGCCGTCCGGGGCTCCCGTCCCTAATAAACCCACGGTTTCTGTGGACGTAAAGCAACACTTTATTATCACCAAGGTGGGTTTCTCAGAGTTCTGTGGACGTGAAGGCAACACTTCATCAACAGAGAGAGAGAGAGACGGGCCTGAAAGCTGACAGAGCTCAGGAGCTGTGTGAAAGTCGAGGTGGCCGTCCTGGGCTCCCATCCCTAATAAGCCTACGGTTTCTGTGGACGCAAAGCAACACTCAGCCAAGTGTGGGTTCGACCCCTAACCGGTGGAGATTGGACGAGGGGGTACTTTTTTCATTCCTTCGAGTTATCGCTTCTGCAGACTGACTGTCAGTGCCCGCATTTGCCGTCTCTCACTTCTCCCAACCTTTAATTGCCTTTGAAACAGTTCCGATGTTCGTCTGACTAGCGAATAAGTAAGCAAACATGGTGCTTTACGTCCACAGAAACCATAAGGCTGAGACCAGCGAATGCCCTGTCTCGTCTTTTTAAGGAAGATCGTCGAGCATCTTCTCCTTCTACCTCCGAACTTTTGTAGCCTGCGTATACCCCACAAACACTCACCAGAGGAACTGAGAAATCAGCTAGTCCGTTGTCTGGCTGAAGCTCTGGCGATGTCCATGCAATGTCTTTGACGCTGAGTGTCAGCTTCACTCTGGAGCAGCGCTCTGTACGGTTATCGGCACTGCGAACACGCAAGTTTTTGTGGGGGAGATTTTATGCGCCATGAATGTAAATTTTCATTCATCCATTCTTTGTTCACAGGGGACGCTTTCTTCTGTGACTATTCCAGCCAACTCAGTGTATGTCTCTCTCTCTCTCTATGTCTCTCTCTCTCTCTCTCTCTCTCTCTCTCTCTCTCTCTCTCTCTCTCTCTCTCTCACACCAACACACACACACACACACACACACACACACACACACACACACACACACACACACACACACACACACACACACACACACACACACACAAGACTGCAGCTTCAGGGCCAAGTTACAAAACGGTTTGTGATACTTAGAAGGAAGCTTTGTTCATGAACGTCCATTTCACTTACATGGTTCAGAAAAGTATTCTTGTAACGAGAACTGTGATGCAGTTCTAGATCGTTGTTGCAGTTGTTTGTTGTTGTGTTTTGTTTGTTTAAACAAACAAAACAACAACAACTACACACACACACACACACACACACACACACACACACACACACACACACACACACACACAACATACTACGCAACACACACACACACACACACACACACACACACACACACACACACACACACACACACACACAACACACACACACACACACACACACACACACACACACACACAACGCCACCAACAATTTGTACGAAATCGCTGTCTGTGGTCTGTTGGATTTTCTTCCTCTTCCCCTTTTTCAATGTGATTATATAGTTATATTCTTTTTAAAGTGAAATCGGTGCTAATCTCAGCAGAAATATGCGTGGTTAATAGTGCCACTGGTTTTTGTGTCGTCGGAGATCCGGACCTGCTCGTGGTGTACAGCTGTAACCCATTCAGTCTGTGAGGGCTGGTTTGGACCATGTAATAATGAAAACGATGGAGTGTAGTAACTGTACGTGCAAAAATTAGAACGTCTCGCTATGCACTCTGTTCACACCTTTTTGTCAACTGCATACTGTTCTCTAGTGACACACCTGTTGTTTTGTTGGTGTTGGTGGTTTAGCAACACACTGGCTATCGGGTGGCGGTTCACTTTCACTTTGATGTCGCACGCTCCGCTCGATCTTCTGACGTAGGTTACAGTTATGCACGCTTAGGTGTTAGTGTTTGGTTAAAATATTTGACAGTTCATTTATTTTAGGTTTTAGTTTTTTTCCTCCGTTTAAAAAAAAAATCTCCGTTTTTCCCCCCTCTCCCTTTTCTTTGCGGGGGGAGGGGGGGGGGACAAGTAAAACAAAGAAGCAGCAGCAGCAGAAGAAGAAGAAGAAGCGGAGGAGGAAGAGGAAGAGAAAGAAGAAGACGAAAAGAAGAAGAAGGTAT
>JABMCL010003627.1:635000-647500 GCA_018857735.1 Alviniconcha marisindica
ATCTAGGTCGCGCTCGCTGCCCGTGATAACAAAACCGACAGAACCGCTGACACAGGGGTCACGCACAGGTCGCCTCATCAACTTGACTGAAAGTCGTGTCTATAGTTAAAGTACATCGCTGTATAATTGAATAAACTATGCGGTACTGCTCCAGTCATGTCATCCAGGCATTCTGCGATTTCAGTTCCGGCAGTGCCAGGGGAGTCGCGGACGCAGAAATAAGGCCTCTACTGACTTGACTTGAATAACCTATGCAGTACTGCTCTAGTCGATTTGAATTCCTGTGGTGTCAGGGGTCTCGGGGACGCAGAAATCAGGCCCTCGCCTCAGAAAAAAAAAAAAAAAAAAAACTATCAAAAATTCTTCACTGAAAGAGCCAGCCTGAAAGTAAGTGGGGATGGTTGATTGTTGATCGCTTTTTGCTGTAGAGCGCTATTCTCCGATCTCCAGCAGACTCACTGCGCTCTTGTCGCATGTGGCTCTAAATGAATGACTATCCTTTTCCATCGCGCTTTGATTGTCCACCCAAGTGGTGTGCTTGCAGCGTTGCTTGGATTCTTACATGGACATGGCTTACATCGATTACACAGAGGCGTAAAACTAGCCGCTCCATATGGCAAAGATCGTAAAATATTGGCCCTTTTTTAAAATTTATTTTCATTCATTCATCGTAATCATAAGTTCAACAAATGAGTACAGGAAACACAAAAGCAGTATGCTTATTTGTGTGTCACCTATGGACAAAATGATAATTACAAAGACATTCAAGATGGCAAATTGTTGTCAAAAAGTCAGAGGCAACAACATTACGATGGCATAATGGCCCTTAAACGAAAGAGTCGGGAGTCCTGTTGACAAACCGGAGTACCCGGAGAAACTCCACTGACAGCCAGCCCAGAAATCGGTGTGATATAATTACTAGAGGTGTAAAAGTGGCCGCCCCTTCCGAGGACCGAACCATCACCCACAGGCATTGGTGACCAACCCGCTTGGCCAGAAGGCATCGGCTCTAACCCACTGGGTTACTTACTGGCCACCGCCGCTGAGCTGATCTATGGGTTATTTGCCGCAAAACTCACAAGGTGTGGTACGTCACTCTGTATTTTGCTCACGGTCTCTGCGGTAACCCTGTGTAGATCCACTATCTCTTATGTAGGTCACGAATGTGATCTGCACGTGACAACTGTCATACCGGCAAGAGAGAACGGCACGTCACAGAATCGTACTACACTGTCACCACTGGTCCGGCACCCTTAGTTGTTGTGGCATTGGCAGTTCAAGGAAATTAGCAACCAACCAGTCCACCAACCAATCCACTGACCTGCCCACCAATGTATCCATAATTTATACACACGCACCCACCGATCCAGTCACCAGCCCACAGCAACCAACCAATCCATCGACCTGTCTACCCATCAATTTATCCATCTACCCACCGACCCACCCATCGATCGATTCATCAGACCATAGCAACCCAACAACTCACCAACCAATCCATCGACGTACCCATTAATTCGCTTATCTTCCCACCCGGCCACCCATAGATCCATGCATCAGCCCCATACATTGCAACCAAGCAACTTACCAGCCAATCCATCGACCTACCCATTAATTCACTCACCTTCCCACCCGGCCACCCGTAGATCCATGCATCAGCCAGTAGATAACAAGCAACTCACCAACCAATCCATCGACGTACCCATTAATTCGCTCATCTTCCCACCCGGCTACCCACATATCGATGCATCAGCCCATACGTAGCAACCAAGCAATTTACCAACCAATCCATCGACCTACCCATTAATTCACTCATCTTCCCACCCGGCCACCCGTAGATCCCTGCAACAGCCTGAAGATACCAAGCAACTTACCAGCCAATGTATCGACCTACCCATTAATTCACCCATCTTCCCACCCGGCCACCCATAGATCCATGCATCAGCCCCATACGTAGCAACCAAGCAACTTACGAACCAATCCATCGACCTACCCATTAATTCACCCATCTTCCCACCCGGCCACCCACAGATCCATGCATCAGCTCGTAGCTGCCAAGCAACTTTCCAACCAATCCATCAACCTACTCATTAATTCATTCATCTTCCCACCCGGCCACCCATAGATCCGTGCATCATGTGCCCATCTATCAAGTCGTTACCTCCATGTCGCATCGCTTTCTGTGAATGTCCGCAAATGTGAAGAGACACTCAGCCTGTACCGGGCGATCACCGTATAGCAAGGCTACCTTCATAGCATCCTGAAACAGCACACAAAGCCACTAACTAGTGCAGGAAACGAAAACACAAGGACAGGCACGTATAGAGTACCATGCAATGTAATGAATGTAATAATAATAATAATAATAATAAAAGGCATTATGACAGCATCAACAAGAAAACAATGTATTGTGACGTAATCATAACCGAATGACTTGACAAACGACGCTACATAATTAGCACTCGACAACACACACACACACAGGCACGCACGCACGCACGCACGCACACACTCACACACACACACACACACACACACACACACACACACACACACACACACACACACACACACACACACACACACACACACACACACACACACACACACACACACACACACACACACACACACACCACAACCAGAACCTCCTCCTCCAACAACAACAACAACAACAATATCTGCAACAACAAAAAAGTGACAACAACAACAACAAACCCCGAAACTCCAATAACAAAACAATTCTCCGGCTCTACAGCGCCGCATTTACATAGCGGCGCAGATGGAGGAGAGGAGATGGGCGGGGAGGGTGGTGGTGGTTAAAACACCAACGACAACAAACAAACATGCGACACGAAGCCGAGTAATTCCGTTCAAGACAGCGACGGAGTAATTATCTAGTTGCTCAGCCCGCTTATTATTGCTTCCTTCGCGTGTGCCGATGCCGCTTCAGCGTTTCATGGCCTTGTGATTGATGCACGAGCAGCAAAACTTGGCTAGAGCTCGACTGAAATCGGAAAGTGTAGCATCAGCAAATAATCGGCAAACGCTCTGGTAGGTGTGAGTAATGCACAGCCGCCCACTCATCCACACTGCAACAAGAAAACAAATCGCAGCGCCCCCTGGCGCTTGCATCAGTCAACGCGATTGCAACAGAACTGACTAGCTCGCAGCCGCTGGGGTCGAGCGGGGAACGGAAGTGTGATAGAAACTGACTGTTTGCCAGCTGGCCCGAAATAGACTTGCCTCTGACTATTTCCAAAACAGCAAAAATGTATATTTAAATCCCCCCACCAACCCCCCCCCCCTCCCTCCCACACCCCTCCCCACACGCTCCTCACACCCAACCCCCTACCTAACCCAACACAGTTTTTTTCTTCTTTTTCAAAACACTTTTTTCTCTAGTCCTTCTTCTTGTTCTTCTTCTTGTTCTTTCTCCAGAAAAGTGCTGTTTTTACAGCCAGGGTTAGCTTGCAGAGTACACACACACACACACACACACACACACACACACACACACACACACACACACACACACACACACACACACACACACACACACACACACACACACACACACACACACACACACACACACACACACACACACACACACACGCCGCACGCACGCACGCACGCACATACACACGGCAGAGCCGGGGAGCATGCAGGGTTTCAGTTCGAATAAGTAAACAAACCAGGCATGACTGCGCCGTACTGATTTACATGGTGGTACGTAGGTACGCACATATATAGCCAGGTCCTCTCTCACCAAACGACCCACAGGCATACAAGACTGGTCAGTGTGGAATGACTTCAGGCATACAAGACTGGTCAGTGTGGAATGACTTCAGGCATACAAGACTGGTCAGTGTGAATGACTTCAGGCATACAAGACTGGTCAGTTGTGGAATGACTTCAGGCATACAAGACTGGTCAGTGTGGAATGACTTCAGGCATACAAGACTGGTCAGTGTGGAATGACTTCAGGCATACAAGACTGGTCAGTGTGGAATGACTTCAGGCATACAAGACTGGTCAGTGTGGAATGACTTCAGGCATACAAGACTGGTCAGTGTGGAATGACTTCAGGCATACAAGACTGGTCAGTGTGGAATGACTTCAGGCATACAAGACTGGTCAGTGTGGAATGACTTCAGGCATACAAGACTGGTCAGTGTGGAATGACTTCAGGCATACAAGACTGGTCAGTGTGGAATGACTTGAAACTGCGCGAGTTTTGCTTTCAGAGACTAAAACTCAGTCCCACATTAAAGACCTTTGTGCCGTAATGACTGACTAGTGATTATAGTGCACACACTATACAAAAGCACTAGACTCCCTCTCCCTCCGTGTGCTTCATTCTTTCCCTAAACTCTCTCTTCCACCCCCCCCCCCCCCCCCCCCCCACCCACAGACACACAAACGTACACGCACACACACACACACACACACACACACACACAATGCTTGCATCAGTTTTGCACGTGCAGTGCAATCCATTGCGCAGGCATGTGCAGATATGTGTAGACATGCATGTGCTCGCGGGGCGGGTACATATCCGACGCGGAGAAAAAAAGGTCGCCCGGCCACATTTCAGCTCAGTTCTATGTTTAGATGCGGAAAAATCTGTGGAATTCGGTCATGGAATCTCACATAAGCGGCTGTCACTAAATCTATGCACGTGCATCTATATCAGTGAATCAATGGTCACCGGATACTTATGGCATTCAGTGATTTTTCCGTGATCGTTGATTGAAAGTCCAGGATGCACGATGTAGTACTCCACGTTCACACCATGTCGATCTGACAGGTAACACCGCCCTGGTATTAAGCCAGTAGGTGAATATTGTAGTTTATATCATAGTTAAGGAGGTGTGTGAGAGTCGAGGTGGCCGTCCTGGGCTGTCCGTCCTAACGAGCCTTCTGGTTTCCGTGGACGTAAAGCTATATTGAACCATGCTTCGGCATTAGTCTCAGCTTGTCCCTGATATGTCAACTGACATCTGAGGACATTAAGCAACACTACCTACCTACCTACCTACCTTGTAGTTTATGACAAAGACTCGAACAAAGTGAACGGCATCGTCTACTGGCTGAACCCTTTCATTGCCAACAATTTTACATTTTTGCTGCTGCTTAATTCCTACCAAGAACAGTGTCGAGAAAAGATTACTATCAGTGACCCAAAATACTGCTTTTCAGTTAGAACTTTTCACCCAAGAATTTGTGACAAGCTGAAATTGAGATTCAGACACATAAAAGGTTCAAAAGAACGCTATTTATTAGGACAAAATACAAAATCGGAATTTTCGGGGTAATTCCTTTTGTCAAGCTACAAAACAACACTTAAGTAACAGTTAAACTGAAATTTCAGTTAAGCTGAAAAACTGAAGCAGGAGACTTGATACAGTACCCTTCGAGTAGCTGATGTATGGCGGCACTTTGCCAGTGACATCTGACACCCAAAGACTAAGAGCAGGGTAAAGGTTAACTAACACACTAAGTGATTTGAAAATACACTAGAGTATGTACATCAGTATATATTTATAAGGCATAACTATACCAGTTGACTGTAGGGGTACATGTTGCCGAAGAAGACGTGTAGGCTGATTAAATACCGAATTTCTAAACGTGTTTATTGTTGTCTTTGACTGGGCAATAAATACCGAATTTCTATAAGTGTTAAGTGTTGTGTTTGACTGGGCAATAAATACCGAATTTCTAAACGTGTTAACTGTTGTCTTTGATTGGGCAATAAATACCGAATTCCTACACGTGTTACGTGTTGTCTTTGATCGGGCAATAATTACCAAGCCCCTACACGTGTTAATTGTTGTCTTTGACTGGGTAATAAATACCGAATTTCTATACGTGTTAAGTGTTGTCTTTGACTGGGCAATAAATACTGAATTTTTATACATATTAAGTGCTGTCTTTGACTGGGCAATAAATACCGAATTCCTACACGTGTTACGTATTGTCTTTCACTGGGCAATAAATACCGAATTCCTGTACGTGTTAAGTGTTGTCTTTATCGATCAATGACATAATACCGAAATCCGATATGCATTAAGTGTTGTCTTTGATCGGGCAATCAATACCGAATTCCTGTTTGCATTAAATGTTGTCTTTGTCGGGTAATACACATCGAATTCCTGTATGTATTAAGTGTTCGGTTTGATCTGGCAATAAATACCGAATTGCTATACGTATTACGTGTTGTCTTTGATTGAACAAACGAAGTACCCTGTGTCAGCTGTGGTGAGGCACATAAGTATTTGGTCTGCTTGAGGCAGTGTTTCAAACATAACCCATTCCCTGCACTTATGACATCATATGACGTTCACATGGCAACGTGCTTCTCATCTGCCAGAATGACGTCACAGGACGCCTGCTCGAATTTTGACTGTTCGTGAAGAAGCCGGCCAAGACTCCGGAGAAGTCAAGTTCCAGAAAATGAACGTTCCCGGCAGCTAGCTAATTAACCTGTCTGCCAGACTCATTTTGGAAGGGCGAGTGTCGTTCCAGCGGCACGCATTCTTCGACAGGGAAAGGGTTATGCATTGATTCTCGGTCACTTTTGTTGGGCTGTTTTTTGTGGGACGTGGCCGTATATATATATCGTCCCACTCCCCCGGCGAACATTAAACCTGTTCCGTCCCCTGCGTTTCCTTTTCAGCAACTTACAATCTGGGCAATAAATCTGCAGCGTGTGTAACACTGCATCAGTGTAAGCTACGAAAGAAAAAAAGAAAAAAAAGAAAAAAAAGAAAAAGAAAAAAGGAAAAGAAATAAAGGGGCAAAAAAAGGAAAAGAAAAGAAAAAGAAAAAAGAAAAAAAGAAAAAAAGAAAGAAAGAAAAAAGAAGAAGAAAAAAGGGGGGGGGGGGGGGGGGAGGAAAAAAATCAGACACTAAAAATATACGTAATGTTAATGCCGGGTTCAAAAGCGATTTTCCAGAACTACTACAATTACATATTGCGCCAGCTGTTCCGCTGTGGCTGCGCATTGGCTAAACTCGGCTGTACTTGGTTAGACTGAGTAGACTGACGGTAGGCCATTAATTTTAATAATAATAAGCACACAGACAACGGCCTGGACAGACGTGACAGACCAAAACGACAGGCTGGCACCCCGAGCAGGCTGGCAGACTTACAGATAATCAGTCAGTACAAACTTAGACTGAAAACTTCGGCAGAAAAAAATAGGAATAAACAAAAACTGAAAAATCGGTACTCGTTGAAAGCATATAGACACTGCTTAAATTAACAGAATCGCGACAATTTTTAAAAAAATTGCAAATCGGAATAATCAAGAGAGAGAGAGAGAGAGAGAGAGAGAGAGAGAGAGAGAGAGAGAGAGAGAGAGAGAGAGAGAGAGAGAGAGAGAGAGAGAGAACGAACGAACGAATTTTTTTATTAACGAGGGTAAAGGAATAAGTACAATATACTTTTTTTCATCCAGCCCTCGGGCAAAAATAAATAAATAACAACAACAGAAACAAAATAATTATAAACTCCAAAAGAGAGAGAGAGAGAGAGAGAGAGAGAGAGAGAGAGAGAGAGAGAGAGAGAGAGAGAGAGAGAGAGAGAGAGAGAGAGAGAGAGAGAGACAGACAGACAGACAGACAGACAGACAGACAGACAGACAGACAGACAGACAGAGACAGAGAGAGACAGAGACAGAGACTCGTGTGAGAGAGTTAGTGTTAGTGTTAGTGTGTTAGTGTTAGTGTGTGTGTGTGTGTGTGTGAGAGAGAGAGAGAGAGAGAGAGAGAGAGAGAGAGAGAGAGAGAGAGAGAGAGAGAGAGAGAGAGAGAGAGAGAGAGAGAGTGTGTTAGTGTGTGTGTGTGACTCGAAGAGGGAGAGAGAAAAAGACGTAGTAGCGCGTAGAATCACACACACACACACACACACACACACACACACACACACACACACACACACACACACACACACACACCATCTACTACTACTACTACTACCACCACCACCACCACCACCACAAGCGCCCCACGCGCAGTCAGCAGCCGGAACAGCTTGGCACCCGGTTCCATGGCTTATTAGACAAGTGAAAAGCGCTGTCGACAAGAGGAGAGAGTCTTGTGTACAGGGCCGGGAAGGCCACGAGTAGCACGTGCCACAAAGGGAGAGCACTGTGAGCGAGAAACATACACACTCCACATCTGACTCTCAGCAAGAAGCCGTGTTCAGGCGGAGTTTGCCCAGCTAATAATCTGCCCTTTCACCTTCACACTGGTTCACAGCTCCCTTCGCTGCACGCTGCTCAGTCATGTATAGTCGGCTGGTACCTGTAGGTCTGCGAGTAGCCTAATAGTAGTAGTCCACTATATATACGCCGTGCTGCTGCATAACCTGTACCTGGACCTGTAGCCGAGATTAGGCCAGTAAACGGCCGACATTTTTCTGCCGGAGGTGGGGCCTGCTAATGCGTTGTTAGCCTGTACAGCTAGACCCATCATTGGTAGGTTGGGACATGGGCTAAAAGCCTAACGGTGGTGGTGGTGGTGGTGGTGGTGTGTGTGTGTGTGTGTGTGTGTGTGTGTGTGTGTGTGTGTGTGTGTGTGTGTTTTGTGTGTGTGTGTGTGTGTGTGTGTGTGTGTGTGTGTGTGTGTGTGTGTTGTGTGTGTGTGTGTGTGTGGAGAGAGAGAGAGAGAGAGAGAGAGAGAGAGAGAGAGAGAGAGAGAGAGAGAGAGAGAGAGAGAGAGTCGGTGACTATCAGCGTTTATTTACGGTGCAACGACGGAGACAATAATCGTTGTCAGTAGTTCAAACTGATCATGCAGAACAAAAAGGTCTAGTACCTTTAACAATTAAGACCAGAAACAATAACCATGAACCTGTCGTCAGTCATGAGCCAGCGCTTCCGGTGGATGGCAGTTCCAAACTGATAGACTCGACAGCACGGCCGGTTAGCCGAATGATCACGATCCATATCTGCACACAGTTCTCAAAACTGACGCGCAATCTGACGGCCGTTTCAGTCGGTTGCAGTCGCCGCTGATGTGTGATGGGCGGCTCGTTGCCGATTTTCAGTTACGCACGTAAGCGACAGCACGTTTTCACATTACATTTTTCGATAGAGGGTATTTCTGTTCCAGTGAGTTCTCTCTGTCTCTGTCTGTCAGTCTCTCTGTCTCTGTCTGCGTCTGTCTGTCTGTCTCTCTCTCTCTCTGCATCTCTCTCTGTGTCTTTCTCTGTCTCTCTCTGGCTATCTCTGTGTCTCTCTGTCTTTTTTGTCTCTGTCTCTCTCTCTGCCCCCCCCCCCACCCCCACCCCCCACCCCCTTCTCTGTCTCTCCCCTCCACCCTCCCCGTTCTCCGAACAGACAAGCAGACGATATGCAGACGGGGCGGAAAGGAAGTTGAAGGCTGGCCAATAAAAAACCAGCATCGGCGATTGTTCAACCAGTCTCGGCAGCCCCAGACAGGCTGGGCGTTTTCCGTCTGTCTGCTCTGACGGCCTCTGCAGAGCCGTTCGGGTCCCTGTCAGTAGGCTCCGGGGAGACTATTCTGTCAAGAATTTTACGACATGCCCTCCAGGATGCTGCAAAGGCCAGACGCAGGCTCCCATGGGGTGTTCAGCCAGCACAGGCAGTATTGTGCCACTGTGTCGTACATTTCACAGTGACAAGTCTGCCGGCAAGGCCTGCGGAGAATCAAGAAACAAGGGAGTCCGCTGTGTCGTACATTTCACAGTGACAAGTCTGCCGGCAAAGCCGCTTGTGCAGAATCAACAAAGAAGCCTTGCGGAGTCCACAGTGTCGTACATTTCACAGTGACGAGTCTCCCGGCAAGGCCTGTGCAGAATCAACTAAGAAGCCTTGCGGAGTCCACTGTGTCGTACATTTCACAGTGACGAGTCTCCCGGCAAGACCTGTGCAGAAGCAACAAAGAAGCCTTGGGGAGTCCACTGTGTCGTACATTTCACAGTGACGAGTCTGCCGGCAAGGCCTGTGCAGAAGCAACAAAGAAGCCTTGGGGAGTCCGCTGTGTCGTACATTTCACAGTGACGAGTCTGCCGGCAAAGCCGCCTGTGCTGAATCAACAAAGAAGGGAGTCCACTGTGTCGTACATTTCACAGTGACGAGTCTCCCGGCAAGACCTGTGCAGAAGCAACAAAGAAGGGAGTTTACTAGTAGCAACTGGGGGGGGCATCCCTTTTTGAGGATGTACCTCTGGTATAGGCCTTGGTATGGACTCGCATGCCAGGTCAAGGTTACCGTATGCGACACGGGTCTTTGTTGCTGTGTTTGTGTGACGTCTTTATGGCGCTAGTTAGCTCCGTTGTATCTTGATTAATAATCAAAGCCAGCGTACGGTCAGTTTTCTCTCTGCTTCGCAGCCGTATTGGGTTTGATTTCATAAGCCGGCTTGCATTTGATGCGGGGATCACTTAGTTGATTAGCTCCCGACCTTTTACGTCCAGTCGACCGCACAGCGTCTCCCCAGGATATACTTTTGCAAGTTACCCCATGCCGTCAGGTCGAAATGCAAATCACAGATATGTACACAACTGAAAAGTTAGCTCATCGTGAGTTCTACAATGACACGACACAATCAACAGCAAAATCAACGGCCAGGCCTCAAAACCAAAGCCTGTAAATACTGAGCAGATTTGTCCCTGTGAAAAGTATGTCATGCGTATTTTTAACTTTCTCTACAAGAGAGAGAGAGAGAGAGAGAGAGAGAGAGAGAGAGAGAGAGAGAGAGAGAGAGAGAGAGAGAGGGTGAGGAGGGCAGGCAGGCAAAACAGACAGACGGACAATGGAAGAGACAGACACAAGACAGAGGCTACAAGTCAAGAATTTATTTCAGAAACCCCAGAGACAGAGACAAACAGACTGACAGAGAATGAGAGAGTTTAATTAACGCTTAATTAACACAATCATCGTAAATGTTACCTCAAGCAGGATGCATGGACTACAAAGTGACGTCGAAATCTGACCGTAAAACATTCAGGAAAGAACGCACAAAAAAGCGTCAAGTACAAAGGTCAAGGTAAAAAACAACAAAAAACAACCATAAACAAAAAAACAAAAAAACACCTGAAGGGCAAATCAGGCAAAACACGCTTGCAGAGAGCAGACACCTCAGGGAGGGAGGGAGGAGAGAGAGAGAGAGAGAGAGAGAGAGAGAGAGAGAGAGAGAGAGAGAGAGAGAGAGAGAGAGAGAGAGAGAGAATGAATGAATGAATGAATGAATGAACTTTATTTTATGAGGGTAGTGGAGAAGACTAGGTATTTTCACATACAGCCCTCGCCGCGAGAGAGAGAGAGAGAGAGAGAGAGAGAGAGAGAGAGAGAGAGAGAGAGAGAGAGAGAGAGAGAGAGAGAGAGAGGAAATGACTACGAAAACGCTTGCGCAACAGTCAAATCTTTCACGGGTTCAAAATAACATCCGCAGCTCTAAAGCACTTTGCCCCCTACAGAGGGTGAACACCCTCTGGCTTGCAGTTTGACTATCGTTGCCGCGGCCGGTACATCCACAATTGACCGCGGCACAGGCTTCCACACGGCCAGACTGGTTGCACGTGCAGATCTGGAGGCAGCGGCGGCGGCGGGGCAAGCCAGCACATCTACAGCCACAGACGCAGGTAGGTATCCCGAATTAGCAGCCAAGCCAAGCCTCCACCTGTGGCCTCGCCTCTCTCGCTAATTACTACACGCCGCTTCACTCCGGGACCTGCAGCGGTCGCGGCTAAAAATAGTGCCTGCCGCATTTGCACGCGGTGTTGCCCGCCCGTCGGTATAGTACACGTAGTTGGAGATTCGAACAGCGTTGTCAGCCAGTGGCCGCAGCGCCAGACTGAACAGTTAAAACTACGAAAACTTGGTAAAAGGGTGCCTATCATATATATATATATTTTTTTGCCAGGCACATCATTGTGGGGCTTTCATGGGTGGAGGTGGGGGTGGGGGTGCCTATCATTAACATCTGAAGGTTACGCGAGTAAATATTATCGCAGAGTCATTACGCAGACATCGTGAGAGATCAATTATCACACCCGGTCGTAAACGCAGCTCCCTTCCGCTTCGTTGCATTAAAACCCACCCATCCTCCACCCCCCACCCCCGCCTCCCCAGTCCTCACTCACAGTCTAAGGTAATCCGGTTTGGTCAAGCGGTAAGGCG
Organism: Alviniconcha marisindica; assembly: GCA_018857735.1. Taxonomy (NCBI): domain Eukaryota; kingdom Metazoa; phylum Mollusca; class Gastropoda; family Provannidae; genus Alviniconcha; species Alviniconcha marisindica. The sequence goes on from JABMCL010003627.1 coordinate 647,153, forward strand.
ACGTTAGGCTGCACGTAAAATGGACATCGGTAAGATTTCACGCTTCGGCTCTCCTGTCTCTTCAAAGGTCTCACTTGTGACTGACTTTGCCCCTCTGACAATGAAACACTAAAACGGCTCTCATCGCTGCCCATCTTAATACAGAAATCATTCTGGTAGTGACAATGCAGCAGCACCAGCAGCAGCAGTACCAGCAGCAGCAGCAGCAGCAGCAGCAGCAACAGCAACAACAAACAAACAAACAAAAACGCCATTCCACCAGCATATCCATCCTCACTCACCTCACAATAGTCCATAGCCTCATTGTAGCGTCCCATCTTTCGGTAAGGTCGCGCGATGATGGTGGCC
>JABMCL010003627.1:652500-655000 GCA_018857735.1 Alviniconcha marisindica
TCGGAAAAACATACGGCTTGTTGAGATATCGCTTGCAGCAAGGACACAGAAACGCACACAACTTAACACGAGAACTCATGCACGCACTTCCCTTCACTCCCGGCACCCCCCCCCCCCCCCCCCCCCCCCCCCCCCCCCCCCCCCCACCCCCCACACCAAACATACACATACACGCGCAGTGGAATAATGTTGGAGTAGCAGTGGAATAATGTTGGACTAGTAGTCCTGTCGAAGTTTCTGCTAAGCCAGTGACTAATTTGCTGGGCAGAACGAGTACCTCTTGGGTTGAATCATTTGTAAGCAGAAAAATATAAAGGACTGGATTTATTTCTTTTCTTCACAAAAAAACTTTTTTTTTGATAATCCCCCCCATGATGTTTTTTTTGGTTTTGAAATGATAAGGATGACGTGTGATGATTTACATATATATTTAGACAGCAAAAATATTCTCTCGAGCCAGAAGACACAAATGGCACCTATAGGCGGATTGGAGAAGTAACTACGGACTGTGCGTTGTACATTGTAACCAAAGATTATATTATACAAGAACTGAACAAGTCTTCATTATTTACAGCCTTTGATTGTAATACTGTTTTGAGACGTGAGACTGAAAACGTTCACAGAATATAAATGCAATCCAATCGTTCGCAGAAATATAGAGGCAAACATATCATTCACAAAAGTGTGTATATAGCTGCAATCAAATCATTCACAAATATAATAAAGATGAACTGAAACCAAAACACACAGGAGGTTGTTTCTCTGTGAGCGCTTTAAATCGTAGGCCCAAGAACAAAAACTAAAAATTAAAAAAAGCGTTCAGTTTTAATTTCTGGTGTATTCTGACCTATTAACTTTTATGAAACCGTACGTAAGACTGATACAAAGAAGAAGAAGAAGAAGAAGAAGAAGAAGAAGAAGAAGAAGAAGAAGAAGAAGAAGAAGAAGAAGAAGAAGAAGAAGAAGAAGAAGAAGAAATTAAACTATCAGAAAATATGAATGTTATCAAATCATTTATAAAACTACCAACTTCACAGAAATATTAAATCGTTTACATAAATGTGCACAAAACTACAGATGTAATGAAATCACCCACATAAATACTGACTCAGTCAAATCCTTCACGGAAATATCGATTCATTCAAACAGCCTACAAAATAAAAAAAATGTAATAAAATCGATCACGGAAATATATCTGTAACCAAACCGTTTAGCGAAATAGTGATGTAATGAAATCGGTCACAGAATACTGAGGTGATTAAATCGTTCACAGAAACATTGCCATAATCAAATCGTTCAGATGACTATACATGTGATAAAATCGTTGACAGAAATGTGGACTTATTTGAATCACTGGCAGAAACACAAATCCTGTAATTAAATTCTTCACAAAAATACAGATCATTCCACGCATATTTCTTGCATTCTGTAATAAGGACACAAACTGTTGACAGAAGTACAGATCATGTGATCAGATCGTTTACAGAAATAAAGGCTCAATCAAACCGTTCACAGAAACATGGACTCAATCAAATCTTTGAGAGAAGTACAGATCATGTGGTCAAATCGCTCACAGAAATAAAAACTCAGTCAAATCGTTCACAGAACGACAAGCCATGTGATCAAGCCGTTCACAGAAATATGGACTCAACCAAATCATTCACAGAAAGACAGATCATGTGATAAAATCGTTCACAGAAATATGGACTCAATCAGTCAAATCATTGAGAGAAATACAGATCATGTGATCAAATCGTTTACAGAAATAAAGTCTCAGTCAAATCGATCACAGAAATACAGATCATGTGATCAAATCGTTCACAGAAATATGGACTCAATCAAATGGTTGGCAGAAATACAGATCATGTGGTCAAACCGTTCCAGATCATGTGATCAAACCTTCACAGAAATATGGACTCAGTCAAACCGCTCACAGAAATACAGATCATGTGATCAGATCGTTTACAGAAATATGAATAATCAAGTCAGTATGCATACGTCACGCCAGCAGGCCAATTCTCAATGTATTGTATTTTTTCGCACACGCATACTGTTATCATACATGCAAGTTATTTTCATGTATAATTATTGTTAGTCTTTTTGTGTGCGTCATTTTCTTGCATATTGTTACTTTTCATTCACTTAATTTTTTAATTTTTTTAACATACTGTTGGTTTTTAGAGAATCGAATGGTATTTGTTAAGCTCAGTGAGTGTGTGGAGATTAGAAAATGGCGCTTATGTAAAAGTTATGTTAACAGCGTCTGCCTAAGCCTGCCATTTGACCTTCTCATCATCACTCGCTATGGCCATTGCTTTTGTTATGACTTGTTTTAGCATGCTACTACGATTTTAGTGCATTATTCTTTAACGTGAGTCTATGTGTTTATTTGACAGAGTTGAGTGAGCTGCTGGTATGTATGAATGACTGAGTGAAACTTTGTTTTACAATATTGTGTATATCTACGTATTATTTTGTAATTTTGTGCAGTCGATAGGCA
>JABMCL010003627.1:660000-675000 GCA_018857735.1 Alviniconcha marisindica
CACTTTAGACGAGAAAAAATACAAGTGACTTTTGCCTGATGTCCGCTACAGATCGCCCTGATACAACCATACTGGTTGACAGGACGTAAAATACCAAGTTACTTACTTACTTACTTATTTATTTCTACACAATTTGGCTGTAATAACCATAAACGTCGAACTGAAGTGGACCGACAAGGGAATTTACTAGGAGTATACATGTATGAAGTGTAACTGAATCTTTTGATGGTGACAGGTTTCATGTTCCGCGGGTGAAATGGCCTGCCTGTAATGAATGTTGTGCACAATTAGTCCCGGGGAAGTTTTTCTTAAACCGCATTCAGCATATAATTTGTGTGGATTTAGGTCTCCCACGAGAAAAATTCACGTAAATTTTTAGCTTGGAAAAAATCACCAAAGAAGCTATAAATCACATAAAAACAAAAAGGACGACAATCGATTTTTAAAAATATTTTTTTGAAATTTTATTGAATTAATATTTTACTTGTGCAAACCCAGTTATATTTATGTTGCGAGCTAAGTATATATGGGAGTGAATTATACTTCTCAAGTTTACGGCATTGTCAATTTTGATGTTTACTGTATTTTTTTTCTGTATTAAATCTTCTATTGGGTATGGATGATCTAAAAGAGGCAAGGAGAATAAATATCCTGGAATGTTTTTATATATTTCATTCTTCCCTTGTGGGGCACTGTGAACGCAGAAATAAAACTCCTCTCAGTTGAGGACCTCGAACAGAAGGGACCCCAGTTTATGTCAAAGAGCTGTCAAAGATTCTTCCCTAAAGAAGCCTGGAGTAGGTCAGAACATAGCCACGCATGATTCGCCAGCTGCCAGGAATTTCTATATTCCTAGTCCATTCAACTTCATTTGTTACGTGTGGTCCAGCGTAATAAAAAAACAAAAAAAACAAAAACATGCTCATCATCACAATTAAGTGATTGATGTGGGTTTCCGTATTCAACGCTCATTTGCTCTCTCTTCTCTGTCTCTGTCTCTCTCCCTCCCCCCCCCCCCCTCTTCATTTTGATGTAAATAAGAAAGAGATTCAGTACACCAACAATAACTTTTCTCTTCAAATGTTTCTGGATTTCTACGCCCTTCTTCGAAACAGTTGTCGCCAGTCTCTCTTTCTCTGTCTCTGCCTCTCACTTTGTCTCTGTCTGTCTGTCTGTCTCTGTATCTGTCTCTTTTTGTCTGTCTATATCTCTTGTCTGTCTGTCTGTCTGTCTGTCTCTGTATCTGTCTGTCTCTGTACCTGTCTGTCTCTGTCTCTCTGTCTCTGTCTCTCTCCGTCTCTCTGTCTGTTTGTCCTGATAATGACAATGTGCTTGAATTAAGAATTTAAAATGCTACGCAACTTAAAACCTTTGTACAAATACACTGACAAATCTCTGACAGTAATTTCATAGCTGCATGCCAGCACCAGGTTTAATCTGAAAGATTTGGAAATTAAAACTTTGTAGAATTTTGGCGGGTTCAAAATTGTGGGTTTGTTGTTGTTGTAGTTGGTGTGTTTTTTTGTTTTTGTTTTCATATGCATAATTACAGTATGCACTTCGAGGTGGCAGGTCATCCACCCGCACCCCTTCATGAGGGGCAAAGGCCCAAATGAATAAATCTTCCGTATCCCCCCCCCCCAACTTCCCTCTCTGAAATGTCGTGTATGTAGTTATAGCTAACTAGCTACATATATAATGCCATGAATATTAGAGATCCATAGTCAGTTCAAGACAAATACACACGCGGACTCACAAATACGCTCACACACACACGCGCACAGAGAGAGAGAGAGAGAGAGAGAGAGAGAGAGAGAGAGAGAGAGAGAGAGAGAGAGAGAGAGAGAGAGAGAGAGAGAGAGAGAGAGAGAGAGAGAGGTGTGTGTGTGTGTGTGTGTGTGTGTGTGTGTGTGTGTGTGTGTGTGTGTGTGTGTGTGTGTGTGTGTGTGTGTGTGTGTGTGTTCCTGCAGTTAGGACAATAATGTCGGAATAATACAGCCAAAAGCCGTGAACAGCTGGCGAGCAGAATAAACCTGTCTCCCGCCTCTCTAAAATCGCCGCTCAAGCCCCGCTCACGTGTGCTACACGACGAAGGGCAGAAGCCGCAGGACGATGGTCACACGCCCCCTTCACACCATTCCATACCCCCACCCTGTCCGCGAGCTCACGCCCTCGGGGCACCGTGACTGGCGATCGAGACGTCATCCAAACACAGGCTAAGCGTTTTCCCTTTTGTCATTCTTCTCATTGTTTGCGGGTAGGTAGGTAGGTAGGTAGTGTTGCTTAATGTCCTCAGATGTCAGTTGACATATTAGGGACAAGCTGTGACCAATGCCGAAGCATGGTTCAATATAGCTTTACGTCCACGGAAACCAGAAGGCTCGTTAGGACGGACAGCCCAGGACGGCCACCTCGACTCTCACACAGCTCCTGAACTATGACATTGTTTGCTGGTCACATTACCGTTCATATGTCCGCTTGATGCTTGCAAAAAAAAGGGGCTACGTAAATCTTTGGCATCGTTAGTATTGCCAGATTAGTTTTTAAAGCGTTCCTTTTAATGTTTTGTGTATTGATCGTTTTCAGAATGCTAGTAGTCGTCTTTGTTCTAGATTCTGTTTTAACCCTATTACGTTTAGGTTTGTACCACAATCCCATCTTACTCTAATTGGCAAATAATGAAAGAGGCGTGTATGAGCTAATAAATAACACGAAGAAAGTGCTTAAATAACATAAAAAGCATGCCTAAATAACATGAACATAACCTATATTACATAAAAACGTAGCTAAGCCTTGTTGTTGTTTTATACTCAAAAAGTGGAGAGAGAGAGAGAGAGAGAGAGAGAGAGAGAGAGAGAGAGAGAGAGAGAGAGAGAGAGAGAGAGAGAGAGAGAGAGAGAGAGAGAGAGAGAGACTAGATAAACCTGTGTACGAAAAATATAATTCTATTACAGAAATCTGAAAGCATTTTATATTGTCTGGGAAAAAATCTCACAGCATTTTAAATTGTCTGAATTGTCGGAAACATTGTTTTGTCACTTCTGAATACAAACCATTCATATTTGAACCCCCCCTCTCCCCCCTCTGTCTCTTCCTCTGCCTCTGTCTCTGTCTCCCCCCCCCTCTCTCTCCTCTCCTTTAAAAAAAAAAAAAAAGAAAAAAAAAAGTTTCATCTTTATAAAAATAGTCGTATAATTATTATACTCGTGCTGTTCGAATGTGAAATCGAATCGCTGAGAATTACTTTTATTCTCTGATTGACAGTCACGGACTGTTTGCATTGTTCGCCTGTTTGGTATTTAAAAAACAACAACATCAACAACAAAAAAGCATTCTACAGTTGCTGTTTGATTTTTTTGTGCTTCTCCAAAAAGAGATGAATGTTAATACTTAGGTGTTGCTGTTTAAAAAATAAAATAAAATGTTTTTGTTTGTAATTATTTTTGAAAACTGTTTATATTGTGTGCCTTTATTTGTTAATTTAATAAATGAGTACACTTTCTTTGTTTAAAGAAAATCAGATACAGATTTATAAACAGTATTCACCTTATTCTCACAAAGCAGTACAAGAGATTTCGACACACTCTACTGTCGTACAGTCCAGACACACACGCAAAAAACAAACAAACAAAAGTCTGTGTGTGTGTGAGTGTGTTCAGGATGGAGGGGGGGGGGGGGGAGGGGGTGGGGTTGGGAGAGGGGAGGATTGGTGGGGGAGGCGTGCATGTTTGACAGTAAAATATAAGAAACCTCTCATGGGGCGCCAAATTTACATTAAAAAGAAATACAAAAAATACTGACCTGAAGCCAAAAATGTGTGCGTATGTGCGTGCGTGCGTGCGTGCGTGCGTGCGTGCGCGTGCGTGCGTGCGTGTGTGTGTGTGTGTGCATGATGATGTAGGTATTTGCTTAAATGATTAAGTAAGATTTCATTGTTCTCTCTTAGTTTTTTGTACACTTTCTGTTTGTTTTCAGTGTTCCCTTCGGGCTCAGGGTAGCTGTAGGCGCTCTACAGGAATTACATTACATTACATTACATTACAGTACAGTACAGTACATTACAGGGAACTATCTGACGGTTGTGTCCATAGCATTGGGTTCAGGTCTGAAGAAGTGTTGGACAATCGACAATCGCCACATCGCCGGCCTCCACGCCACAACCGCTCCTTTCCTTAGGTGGGTGTGTTGTCAAAGACTGCTTTTGGTGCTGTGGACCCAAAATAGAAAGGCTGGGTGGTTGGATGAGTGTTGCTTTACGTCCACAGAAACCGCAGGCTTATTAGGGACGGGAAAAGGCTGGGACCACACAGCCCAGCTTTACATAGTCACGGATGCGTCTTTGGTGATGTTGCTCTAATTACTTGACCAACGCGGAGGCAGTTCCTGGCATCTCTCTATCTCTCTGTTTATCACACACACACACACACACACACACACACACACACACACACACACACACACACACACGTAAACACACACACACACACACACACACACACACACACACACACACACACACACACACACACGCACGCACGCACGCACGCACGCACGCACGCACGCACGCACGCACGCACGCACGCACGCACGCACGCACGCACGCACGCAACACACACACACACACACACACACACACACACACACGCACGCACATACACACACGCACGCACGCACGCACACACATACACATACAGATCCCATTCTTTCCCAGATAGGCAAAGAGGTATGCACGCGCGCGCAAACACACATACTCACTCTGTCTCTGCCTCTGTCTCTGTCTCTGACTCTGTCTCTGCCTCTGTCTGTCTGTCTGTCTGTCACACACACACACACGCACACCACAGCACACACACACACACACACACACACACACACACACACACACACACACACACACACACACACACACACACACACACACACACACACACACACACACACACACACACACACACACACACACACCCACACATTAATTTTATTTTAAAAAGAAGAAGAAGAAGAAGAAGAAGAAGAAGAAGAAGAAGAAGAAGAAGAAGAAGAAGAAGAAGAAGAAGAAGAAGAAGAAGAAGAAAAGCGGAAAACACAATTCACACGCTGTCAACTCAAGTGATAAATACTTTTGAGGAGCAAAGAAATTAGATACTCGCTCACTGAGTTATTGACTCACCCTTGTATACTACCAAATGCCAGGAAGCTTGACAAAGCTTAGAGTTTATCATTGATTTACAAAAGAAAAAAAGAAAAGAAAAAAAGAAGAAGTAAAAACGAATAGAAGAAGAAGAAGGAGAAGAAGAAAGACGAGGTAGGGGGTTGGGAGGGAAGAGATAAACAGATAAAGGAAACAATCCAGCAACAAATACATTCTCTAGAAAAATAACAAGCAGAAAAATAATGAACTAACCAACTATCCTGCCAACCAGTCTGTCAACAAACTAATTAGCAGCTGATTATAGCTAACTAACTAAGTACGCAATTAACTAACTGTGGCTTACTTGTAATATTTCTCTCCACGTGAGCCTCCCAGACAATCCAGACACTGAGGAACTCCAACGCCACAACGAAACACCCTTGAGGGTCAAAATGTGGGCAGAATTGCGCGATACCAACTGATGCCACCTGCATCCATTCCTACAGTTTCCACACACAAAGGAAACGCACCGACTCCACTAAACAATCCGGGTTATTGTCACAGGATGTGTTGTATATGTTTCCGCAAATTTCCAGCGAAGTATAAAGTCCATGCACGGCAGGGGAAGTTTCAGCCCGTGAGCAGCTTGTCCACAAGTGCAAAGCGCTTTTTTTCTTCTCACTTTTCCAGTTGCTCTTCCAGCTCACAGTTAATGAAACATTAAACTGGCCCAGAATGTGTTGTATATGTTTCTGCAAAATTTCCCGCGAACTATAAAGTCCACGCAGGGGAAGTTTCAGCCCGTCAGCAGCTTGTCCACAAGTGCAAAGTGCTTTTTTTTTTTCTCTCTCTCTCTCACTTTTCCAGTTGCTCTTCCCCCTCACAATTAATGATACATTAAACTGGCCCAGGATGTGTTGTATATGTTTCCGAAAATTTCCAGCGAACTATAAAGTCCACGCAGGGGAAGTTTCAGCCCGTCAGCAGCTTGTCCACAAGTGCAAAACGTTTTTCCAGTTGCTCTTCCCCTCACAGTTAATAAAACATTAAACTGGTCCAGGATGTGTTGTATACGTTTCAGCAAAATTTCCAGCGAAGTATAAAGTCCACGCAGGGGAAGTTTCAGCCCGTGAGCAGCTTGTCCACAAGTGCAAAGCGCTTTTCTGCACTTTTCCAGTTGCTCTTCCCCCTCACAATTAATAAAACATTAAACTGGCCCAGGATGTGTTGTATATGTTTCCGCAAATTTCTAGCGAACTATAAAGTCCATGCAGGAGAAGTCTCAGCCCGTGAGTGGTTTGTCCACAAGTGCAAAGTGCTTTTCCAGTTGCTCTTCCCCTCACAGTTAATGAAACATTAAAACGGTCCTCAACGCTGCCCGTCTTAATTTAGGAGTCATTCTTGTTGCGGTGACATAGTTCTTTAATAATAATAAAATAACAATAATAATAATGTACATTTATCATGCGCTCATCAACGCCCTGAGCGCTTACATGATACATAAAATACAATATTCTATACACACGTAGAGCACAGTCCTACCAAAACAATTTACATAAGGTATTATACGGACACACACACACACACAAACACACACACACACACACACACACACACACACACACACACACACACACACACACACACACACACACACACACACACACACACACACACACACACAATGACTATAGCAGAAACTGGGTATTGATATTAGTTGGTGTGGAAGTACTGTGAGAAGAGGAAGGTTTTCAGTTTGGCTTTAAAAGATGACAGGGTTGAGCAGTGTCTAAGGTCTTGTGGGAGTGAATTCCAAATGTGGGGTCCAAAGCAAAAGAAAGCACGAAAGCCATGACTCTTGCGTTTGTATTGTTGGATTTTTGCGGACATGAAAATTCCCGCCAAGTAGCGATACCGGTGACAGTCATGTTTCTATGCATTCAAACGTCCTGGTTTGACTGATGTTTGATATTTAAAGGAACTTGCCTTTTAAGTAAACATGGTGCTTATATAACGTCCACAGAAACAATAAGGACAGGGAGAGGGAGGAGGAGGGGTGTGGAGGTGGGGGGAGAGGTGGATTATATACTTATTGCTACACTGTCACCACCAGAATGACCCCTGTATTAAGATCGGCGCGATGAGAGCCACTTTTATGTTTCATTAATTGCGAGGGACAAAATCACAAGGCTCTCCACACACCTCAACTTTTGAAGAGAAAGGAGAGCCGAAGCGGATTCGAACCGAGGTCGCTCTGCTTACCAGCTTAATGCCTTTAATTACCGCTAGGCCAAACCGACCTTGCCAAACGGAGCTTGCTCATTGGGCGGTTCAGTGAAGCTGGTTTGCACGAGTGAATGCGCTTTGTAATCTTTCGCGCAAGAAGTCGCGAGATGTCGCAGCGTCACTTCCGGGCCGATTTCTGAGTAGGCATTGCTTCACGCTGTGTATAACAACGGAGGTTGAACCTAGAATTGCGAAGCAGTACAAATGCCACCACTATTGCAGTTGCAAAAATTGCCTAGGAAAGGGGATGGAGGGTGGAAAAAAAGTGTCTTTGCGTCGTTTTTTGGCTGACCAGAAGATCGCGAATTCGTGGAGAAAATGCGTTTTTGGGGCATCCTATAGCACGAGCAACAAGTTATTGCTTGTTGCCAGACACATTCTGACTACGGGCCTCCAAAAATGTCTTTAAAGTTGGCAGTGTAAAATTCGCAAATTCACTGTCACCGCCTTCCATTGTGAAGAAAGCACGCACCGGAAGTAAAAACAGCCAAGGGACTTAAGCGATGCCTGGCAAAAGTCAAGGGAGTTAACAACCCCGCCTGAATCGCCCAATAAGCCGGTTTGGCCTAGTGGTAAGGCTGGTAAGCAGAAGGACCTCGGTTCGATTCCGTTTCTGGTTCTCCTCTCTCTTCAAAAGTTGTGGTTCATGGACAATCTTTGTGACTTTGCCCCTCACAATTCAGTGAAAAATGTGTATGGTTCTCATGGCTGTCCATCTGAATACGGGAGTCATTCTGGTGGTGACACTGCAGTGGTAGGTATAGTCTCCCTCTTCCCCCGCTGCTACCTTTTCGGAGACAACTCGGCGTTAAACAACTTCAACAAACAAACAAACAAACAAAACAATAACAACAAACAAACAACAACAACAACAACGACAATAATCACAAAAACTTGCTAGACCCAAAAAGAAAGGCATTTCAGCAGCAGGCGGAAGAGATCAAAATAAAATCTCAAAATCGACGAGTTTGTTTTAAAACACTCAGTTGACTTGATTTTTAATTTACAATGCTCTTGCGTTAGTGACGGTTAGCGGGACTCCATCGTCGAAAACACCGTCAAACGTCACAGCTGGCCTAACGCCTTCTCGCGGCCTCATCTTGATCTTGGTTTAAACAAAATGTTATTCATTCATCGTAATCATCTTGATCTTGTTCCTCGGGCGCGCGACGAGAACACGGACTACCCGTGCCCGATATCACAGTACCCATGTATGTGGTACCTATGTATGTAGCTTACATTGCACAAATGTGATTGGTACATTTTTCATTTAATTTAAGTGCATACATAACTATTTATAAACAGGCTTGTACTTGTTACGTATTGTTCGTTAAATGCATTGTGTGAGTGGAACGTCAACAAGACAAAAATTCCTTTGTACATTTTAATGTCACTGGCGAATGAATAGCCTTGCATCCTTGTGCGTGAAATTCGGGCGAGCTAGGACACCAAAAGTCATGCTGCTGCGTGCAGCACTGGTGAGCTAGGACATTTGTTGGTGCGTGCAACATGGACAGGTTAGGACACTTGTAGATGCGTGCAATATGGATGAGCTGGAACACTTGTTTAAATGCGTGCAATATGGACGAGCTGGAACACTTGTAAATGCGTGCAATATGGACGAGCTAGGGCACTTGTAGATGCGTGCAATATGGACGAGCTAGGACACTTGTAGATGCGTGCAATATGGACGAGCTGGACACTTGTAGATGCGTGCAATATGGACGAGCTGGAACACTTGTAAAAGCGTGCAATAGGACGAGCTAGGGCACTTGTAGATGCGTGCAATATGGACGAGCTAGGGCACTTGTAGATGTGTGCAATATGGACGATCTGGGACACTTGTAGATGCGTGCAACATAGACGATTTAGGACACTAGTAGATGCGTGCAACATGGACGAGATGGGACACTTGTAGTGCGTGCAACGAGGACAAGTAGGGACACTTGTAGATGCATCCAACATGGACGAGATGGGACATTTGTAGATGCGTGCGACATGGACGAGATGGGACATTTGTAGATGCGTGCAACATGGATGATTTAGGACACTAGTAGATGCGTGCAACATGGACAAGTTGGGACACTTGTAGATGCGTGCAACATGGACGATTTAGGACACTTGTAGATGCGTGCAACATGGACGATTTAGGACACTTGTAGATGCGTGCAACATGGACGATTTAGGACACTTGTAGATGCGTGCAACATGGACGAGCTAGGACACTTTTAGATGCGCGCAATATGGACGAGCTAGGACACTGTAGATGCGTGCAATATGGACGAGCTAGGACACTGTAGATGCGTGCAATATGGACGAGCTAGGACAATGTAGATGCGTGCAACATGGACCAGCTAGGACACTGTAGATGCGTGCAATATGGACGAGCTAGGACACTGTAGATGCGTAGATGAGTGCAATATGGACGAGCTAGGACACTGTAGATGCGTGCAATATGGACGAGCTAGGACACTGTAGATGCGTAGATGCGGCGTGCAATATGGACGAGCACATTGTGACTGTCGGCGGAGGCACGGTCAGACGATATGAAACAGCAGGCAGTAGGCGGGCCTTTTGCTTTGTTTTCCTCAGTCTGACCGCCCTGACATGACCGCCCTGACGTGACCGCCCTGACGTGACCGCCCTGACATGACCGCCCTGACGTGACCGCCCTGACATGACCGCCCTGACGTGACCGCCCTGACGTGACCGCCCTGACATGACCGCCCTGACGTGACCGCCCTGACATGACCGCCCTGACGTGACCGCCCTGACGTGACCGCCCTGACATGACCGCCCTGACGTGACCGCCCTGACATGACCGCCCTGACGTGACCGCCCTGACATGACCGCCCTGACATGACCGCCCTGACATGACCGCGCTGGTTGACTGGGCGTAAAACACCATTTTGCTTACTTACTCCTCAGTCTGACTGAAGACACCAGGACCCACACTGACTCGGCTGTAACAGTGTGTGTCAGCTGAGTCCTAATTGTCCTCTGGCTGTTAGTCAGATAGCTCCGCCCACTTAGACAAGCAGCGGCAGAGTCAACAGCATAACGTGTGTCAGTTCGAACTCGTGTTTCGTGACGGTTGAAATCCTGCAGCAACGACCTAACAGTCAGACGAGGAGCCGGTTTGCTAATAGTAAACAGCCTGTAAGTAAGTACGTAAACATGGTGCTTAACGTCCACAGAAACCATAAGGCTTATTAGGGACGGGGAGAAGGGGGAAGGGGGTATGGAGGGGGGGGGGGGGGGGGGGGGGATTATATACCTATCGCTACTACTGTCACCACCAGAATGACTTCTCCTTTAAGATGGTCAGCTATGAGAGCCATTTTAATGTTTCATTAACTGTGAGGGACAAAGTCACAAGACGGTGTCCACAGACAACAACTTTTGAAGGAAAGGAGAGCCGAAGCGGATTCGAACCGAGGTCCATCCGCTTACCAGCCTAACGGCTTACCGCTAGGCCAAACCGGCTCACAAAAACAGCCTGAGATGCCGCCGGTTTTATCAAGTTGGCGGCCGATCGCGGCGACTCAGACATCTCTAATGAAGAGTCCCGGATCCTGAATCATTTTCTCAGTCCATTGAGTCTTGTTTGGAAGGCACTGCGCCGTAACTTGAGGCAGAAAGGCAATGGAAGCCTACACAGAGCCGACGGGTGCTGTATAGTTACTGTGTGCAGTCGCTGCCTACTCAGTGCAACGTTAAGTGACAGAAGTACGTTTGTCCTTCTCGAATCATGTCTTCTCTAAGCACGTCAGTTACAATGACGGAGACTTTTGATGAGCGGCTTTTCCAAAGAGAGCGGGTGGCCGTGGCGTGGGGAGAGCAAACCGGACTACCCGTAACCCCCCCCCCCCTTCCCCCCTGTCCCCCCCCCCCTTCAACCCCCTCCACCTCTTCGCCCCTCGCTCCATCCCAACCCTCACTCCCCCCAGCCCCATCGCTCCCCCCTCCACCGTCGCTCCATCCCCCCACTCTTGATTTACCCCCCCCCTTTTCTCGTCCCCTCCCCCCGCCCGCCATCGCTCCACCCCCCCCTCCCCCTTGCGTTAGTGACGGTTAGCGGGACTCGATCGTCGAAACTTGAACACCGTCAAGTGTCACAGCTGGCCTAACGCCTTCCCAGAGCCTCATTCTGATCTTGTTCCTCGCCGGCGCGCGACGAGAACACGGACCACCCGTGCCCGATATCACTACAGTGGTGTGCATAAATATGTGGCACCTATGTCTAGTGCAGCTTACATCAGTTGCACGAATGTGATTGGTACATTCTTCATTTAATTTAAGTGTATTTATAACGCTCCCCCCCCCCCCCCCCCCCCAGGCCCACTAGACCCTTCTCGCCCCACCCGCCGCAGCCCACTCTCGCTCCCGGTCCACCCCTTTCACCCCCATCGCTTCCCCTTGCTCCAACCCCCCATCCACCCCACTCCTGCCCGGCCCTCTCGCTCCCGGTCCACCCCTTTCACCCCCATCCCTTCCCCTTTGCTCCACCCCCCCCCACCCCACTCCTGCCCGGCCCCCTCGCTCCCCCGGCCCGCGGCCCCCGCACTCCAGGCTCCGGCCTCCCAACAGCCAGCCCGAAAATCGGTAGCCCATAATAGACGATTTCCGGAAACAACAGGCGAAGATAATTTGACAGTGTTTTCGTACTCCGGGAGAGTGAAGTCCCCTGAATGGAGGCGGCAGCGGAGACTGAAGAGCCGATTTGCGACAGTTTTAGATCTTCAGGCATAGACCTATTATAATTTATACTAGACTACCAGCTGGGGGAACCTACTATCCGATCTGCATGTTCCCCACGAACCGTCGGTGACTGCTTGATCGGCATTTCTGATGCTTTTTTTGCCTTTTGTTTACGGGTATCCGTCATCTTGCCCACGTGCTCACTGTACCCCCAACAAAAGCGTGCCTGCTCTGCGCTACACTGATGATGATGATGAAGTGATGCTTAATGTCCTCAGACTGATGTCAGTTGACATATTAGGGACAAGCTGCGACCAATGCCGAAGCATGGTTCAATATAGCTTTACGTCCACGGAAACCAGAAGGCTCGTTAGGACGGACAGCCCAGGACGGCCACCTCGACTCTCACACACCTCCTGAACTATGGTCTGCGCTACACTTTTTTCTTTCATGTTGCTTTACGTCCACGGAGGCGAGATGGCCTATTAGGGACGGCTGCGCTACACCCGCAGGCATGGGCCTATATATACAGCTCCATGCCCCGGCGTAGGCACTTACCGAGTGCAGTCCCTTGGATTTCCGAAGATCGTCTATTATTAGAGGTGAGAATTCAGCCGACCGGACCACGGCTCGATCCTTACTGACGTCGACGATGTACCGGAAGGCTCGAACCCTCGGCGGCCTCCAACATCGCGGACGGTAAGTCCGCTTCGCGGTGGTCAGAACTTGACTCAGTCGCGGCGCCTGCTCATCTAGCCCGCTGCCGAACCACTGGGCACCACGCCCGGCGGCTGACTTTTCAGCGGCACTGTCCATGGGAAATTGATCCGTTCGGCGAAACAGCCCGACATGGAAAGGATAAATCCGCTGTGCAAAAATGTGGTCTAAATTGCATCGGAATGTTTCGGCGGGTTTAGCTTCCCACAGCTGCAGGGGCTGGTTTTACACCGCGGCTCGTTTAAGCGCTCTTGAAGACACCTGCAGCTGGTTACCTGCCCTTTCCCACCCTGTTAGTCGTTAGAAAAATAACAACAGCACAGACCTGAACACGCCGGCTGAACCGCTAGCGTCAGTATCAACACACTGACACACACTGACAGACACACACACGCACGCACGCACGCACGCACGCCTGCACTGTCACACACACAAATACACACACACACGCACGCACGCACTCACACACACACACACACACACACACACACACACACACACACCACCGTGCGCGCACGCACGCACGCATGCACGCACACACGCACGCACGCACACGCACACACACACACACACACACACACACACGCCCAAACGGTTTGTGTGACTGAGCAGTTGTGTGTGTGTGTGTGTGTGTGTGTGTGTTAGGGAGGAGAGAGAGAGAGAGAGAGAGAGAGAGAGAGAGAGAGAGAGAGAGAGAGAGAGAGAGAGAGAGAGAGAGAGAGAGAGAGAGAGAGAGAGAGAGGGGGCCTGTCTGTCTATCTGTCTGTCTGTCTGTCTACCTCTCTCTACCTCTCTCTCTCTCTCTCTCTCTCTTCTCTTCTCTCACCACACACACACACACACACACACACACACACACACACACACACACACACACACACACACACACACACACACACACACACACACACACACACACACACACACACACACACATACACACACACACGCACAGGTATGTAATTATACATAATATCATCGTGGAATCGGCTGAACACAAGACAGCCCCAATTCAGTAAATAAACAAATGAATAAGTGAATACATAACATAAATAAACAATCACTAGAAACATCTTTATATATAATAATATTATTATATATATATATTATACTATATATATATACTTATCCAAAGACATACAAAAACAGCCGTTTAAAAACAGGGCCTACCTTGACTGCAGCGAAACAGCCAGGACAGGTGTTTCTCTTGATCACAGCCAGCGAAGAGTTCGGTTCAACCACTTTCTTCCCAAGTGCACTCAATGTGTCTCCCATCAGCTGCTGAATGCTTCAAGACTGCTGGATAATTAACCAACAACAACTACAACCACCGACCATGCATCATAGCCGCGAAGACAACGAAGTTTTGATGGCTTCTGACTATAGCTAGAAAACAAAACAAAACAACTCTTTCCTCTGAAATTGTTGCGAAACTGACACTGAACTCGGCCAAAACTGACCAAGGGGCCGGAAAACGTATATACAAGAAAGAAGAAGAAGAAGAAGAAGAAGAAGAAGAAAAACCCAACAAGCCCAACAGGACAGCTCACTTAGCGGCCACAACCGCCAGTGGAGAAACACCACTTGTCCGAAGCGCAGTTGTTAATTGTCACAGCTATAAATACATATTATAGCCCAGACCATGATCAGTCAGTCCTGAGACCGCCACTGAGTCCACTGCGGGTGACTCGAGTTTCAGTCTCTGAGTCAGTCGCGGCCTCGATCGTCGTCAGTAGACTGAACTCGAAATAAAAAGACAACCAACCAAACGACGACGACAACTGACTGTCTCCGCCCTACGCTGCCCGGGGTCACACGGACACCACACGACGACGCTACCCGTCGTAGTTCACTCCTGGCCCGACCGTCCCCGTGTGTGGCTTTCTCCCGGTCGGCTCCCCGCTTTTACCTTGCGGCGGGGCCCTGTCAGGGATGGAGGGGCCGGAAAGGTAAGGTAAGGGGTTGCCGGCTGGGCGGAGAAGGAGGAGGAGGAGGAGGAGGGTGGCGGTTGCGGTGGGGATTTTGTCAGTGGGAATAAGAGAGGGGGGAGGAGGGAAGGGGGGGGCGGGTGGGGGAGGGGGGGGGGGGGGTGCTGAGGGGGGCGAGGGGGGGGGGAGAAGGGAGGGGATGTGGTAGGGACCCTGAAAGGGGTGTAGAGAAGAGAG
>JABMCL010003627.1:680000-695000 GCA_018857735.1 Alviniconcha marisindica
TAGAAGCAAAGATATTCCGTCTTTGCGGGGAGGGGGTTGGGGGAGGGGAAGGGGGCGTTACTGAGGGAGGAAATCGCTGACCGAATCTCTAGTCTCTGGATCGAAACAAAAACAAAACGACAACTCTCTCTCTCCCCCCCCCCCCCTCCCCCAACACACACACACACACACACACACACACACACACACACACACACACACACACACACACGCCAACACACACCACACACAACACACACACACACACACACACACACACACACACACACACACACACACACACACACACACACACCACAACACACCACACACGCCAACACACACACACACGCCAACACACACACACCCCACACACACACACACACACACACACACACACACACACACACACACACACACACACACACACACACGAACACTTAAGTCCTATATAGCAACAGAAATTTAACACTTGGCACGGAGGTGACGCGGTGTGCTAATTTCACGCACTTGAACATTTCATTTGACGTCACAGTGACGTCAACACTCGCTAACCTCTAATTACATCACCGTGCGTGTGGCTCGTTAAGCAAGAGTTCTTCCCGCCCTCTTCGCTTTTCGTTGATTAGCAAGACACTCAAAACGATGTGTGTGGTTATAAAAAGAAAACAGGACACAGATGCCGCTAGCGCTGTCACGGCTCTGGAAGCAAGTATGCAAAAGATCCTAATCAAAGAGAAAGCTCCGGCCTTGGCAAGGTGTTTACTGAGGCCTACGATGTGTTGTTTGTCGATTACAAGTCATGATGTACGTCCGTTTTCCCTCAAAGCTGCACTGATGGGCGTTGAAATCTCCCACAATCGCATAGCTCTTGTTTGACAGCGGAATGTCTTTGAGCCAGTCTGTGTTGTCACCTTCTGGTCCATTTGGAAAGTACACGGAGACGATATCAAGCGTTGTCTGTTCATTCATTTTAACCATCACAGTAGTAGCATAGGCTTCTTCCATTGCACTTGTTACTGGTGATGAAATGGGAATAGTGTATACAACGTCACTTCGAATGTATATTGCTGTTTGCACTTTCTTACTTTTGCTGTTACTGTTACACAGTGGTATATAATAACAATTACTCATCCTTGGGGGATTCCTCTTTTCAACATTGAGAGACTGCAGTGCTAAAATACAGTAATTACTTTGTGATATATAATTTCCAAAGGCTAAAAGATCTGTTGACAATATTGTGGACTCTAGTTTATGTCTACTAAATGATGGTAGAATAACCAGGATACCAGATGTTTCCACACATAAAGCAACTGCTATAGATCTTTCTCTTGTTACATCTGATCTAGCAGTGAACTGTACATGGTATACAGAAGAAGATTGTCTGGGAAGTGATCATCTGCCCATTATAAAAGAGTTAAACGAGAATATAAAAGATGATGAGCCAGAAGATGAGGATAAAACTCCCAAGTTCCAATATAAGCATGCTGATTGGGAAACATAGCAGGCATTCCTTCTATCTTCTGACATTAATTCCATTGTAAATGAAGCTACAAATATGTACTATTCAAATTTTACCAAGACAATTTTATTAGTAGCTGAACACTCCATCCCCAGAATTAAATATAAGAAAATAAGAGAACAATCTGGAAATCTATGGTGGAATAAAGTTTGCAAACAAGCGGCATCCCGAAAAAGGGAGAAATTCAAGAAATGGTTAAAGAACAGAACAGAGAAAAACTTTGTGAGTATGAAAAGTGCAAAAATACAATGCAGCAGAGTAATAGCTGAAGCAAAAAAGTCTTACTGGATTGAATTCTGTAAAACGAAGTATCAGAATCTGAAGACATGTATTAAGTATGGAAAAAAAGTTAAAGAAATGAAAAATGGATACAAATTACAAGCATATCCTATCTAATTAGAAAATTGGACAAGAGGACAAGATAAAGCAGAAGAATTTGTTAATTTGTTTGCAGAAAATCCATCCATCCATTATCAAAATTAGAAAGGAAGAATAACAAAAAGAAGGATACAAGGACGCAATTCCAAACCAGTGTCATTATTTAAATTTCCCTTACGGTATGATGAATTTATAGAGTCTTTTGCATCAAATACTACAGCGGTTGGTATTGATGGGATATCCTATCAAATGCTGAACCATTTGCCTCATAGTTGGAAACAGTTATTAAACGCATTTTACCAAGAATGCCACTCCTTTTAAATATTCAATATTTCATACCAGAAGCAAGCATCACAAAATGCAAAACAACGCTCTCCATTATGTTCAGAATTAGTCAAAAGAGCTAGCATGTCGAGCTAGCATGTCCCCAAAACTAACACCGTTGGTCACGGTAAAATGGAGTTCAACAACTTTACATTTTACGATAATTCGTGTCTCGCCTTGGCTTGGGCTGTGTCACAACACACTGACACCAGCAAGGCCACCGAGGCTTGGGCTGTGTCACAACACACTGACACCAGCAAGAACACCGAGGCTTGGGCTGTGTCACAACACACTGACACCAGCAAGGCCACCGAGGCTTGGGCTGTGTCACAACACACTGACACCAGCAAGACCACCGAGGCTTGGGCTGTGTCACAACACACTGACACCAGCAAGAACACCGAGGTTTGGGCTGTGTCACAACACATTGACACCAGCAAGAACACCGAGGCTTGGGTTGTGTCACAACACACTGACACCAGCAAGACCACCGAGGCTTGGGCTGTGTCACAACACACTGACACCAGCAAGGCCACTAAGGCTTGGGTTGTGTCACAACACGTTGCTTGTGACATGGTCAGAGATATTTTGTATAATACTGATGAACATCTCCAACAACCTCAAGCTTTCCCATTTCATCGTTTGTTAGTGTGTTATTTATCTGCTTATTGCTTGAAAAAGGTGCTTGCACTGAATTTCTGCATCGTTTTGTATTGTCTAATTAAAATCTGCGTTCTTTTTAACCTTTTGTGCGTTTTGCTCTCGTTTGAGAACGCTAGCAGTGGTTTTGTTTCAGATTAATATTGTTTTAACAAGAGAGAGAGAGAGAGAGAGAGAGAGAGAGAGAGAGAGAGAGAGAGAGAGAGAGAGAGAGAGAGAGAGAGAGAGAGAGAGAGAGAGAGAGAGAGAGCAAATGGATAATGAAATGCCTGATTAATATCATACATTGATACACAAAAAATGAATACGTTGCAAACAACTGGCTGTAAAATACGATCTTGGCCAATAGACACCAATAGACATGGATTCCATAGATAAACATGACGCACACCTTCCGCCGGTAGAAGGCCGCCGCGGCGTGTTGCGAATATATATATATAGCAGTATGACGTCACACTATTCACCAGGTGTGTTTCGGCAGCAACAGAGTCGTCTGCTATGTACAGCAGTGGGTGTGAGCCCGTTTGGCCCAGCGGTAAGGCGTTAGGCTGTAAAGCGGACGAACCGCGGTTCGATTCCCCTTCCGCCCTTTCTCTTCAAAGGTTGTGGTTTATGGACAATGTCTTGCGACTTATCTGCCCCTAAAATGACTCACACCGCTGCCCATCTGAATGCAGCATCGTTCCGATAGTGGAAATGTAGCCATCCCTATCCCCCCAACCCCCGCCCCCAGGGATCGCGGTCCTCGCCAGGACCTCACCGGAGACAGTCCGGTGTTAAAAAATGAAAAAATGTAAAAAGTGAAAAAAGAAGAAGAAAGAAGTCGAACAATGACAACAACTACAGCAATAAAATTGCAAGGTTGAAAACCGAGAGACAGGAACGTGGAGTTAGTTAGTTAGTTGGTTAGTTAGTGACTGGATTTCAACGCCCTTTCAAACCGCACAGGGTCACCCCAGGACGGAGTGCAGGACAGTGCACTTGCCCCGCCCCTCTCTTTTCAAGTGTTGGGTAAGGCTGCCAACGACCCGATTTACAGGCTTTTAGCCTCATCAAAGTCAGTCTGATTATAATGCAGTATCCTATCCTTGTCCCACAAAGATCCAAACACATAAAAGGTTCAAAAGACCGCATTAATTATTATGACAAAACACACCACGCCTTTTAAAAACAATTTATTATATATATATATATATATTATTTTTTTTTAAACCTTTTATGTCTTTGGATCTTGTGTTTCAGATTTCAAACAAAAACAACAACAACAAAAAAACAAAAAAACGTTTGGGTCCGACAGAGGTTCCGGTCGTGGTCACTGCTTGTAGGACTGTTCAATGTCGACCCACAGCGCGTGCAGGGTGTCCGGGGGCGTGTCCCAAAGCGCGTGCAACACGCGCCAGCCTCGCCGCGCCGTGGTCAGCAGGTAGTCATTGGTGGGGTCCAGGCTGTAACTGTAGGCCCCCAGCACCAGCGACTGCACCAGGCGGCCCGCCACGCACACCCTCAGCAACGCCCTCTCCACCTCGGGCAGGGCCAGCACGGACGTGTACCCGGCCAGCATGTGACCTCCGACCTCCAGGGGGTCAAAGGTCGTGGCCACCAGCATGACGTAGGCGACTATCATGGCGAGGTCGTACAGAGGGTGCGTGCAGGCGGCGTCCTGGAAGTCCAGGATACCGCACACGACGTATTCCGTGTCCGTGTCCGTGTCGTCACTTCCGGCGGAAGTGGCCGAGGTGTTTCCGGGCTTCCGTCGCACCAGGATGTTCTGTTCGTTCGGGTCTCCGTGGACGAAACCTGGAATAGAAGGTGGCGCATACGTAGGGCCTACTTGAAACAAAGAGACTAGGAGAAAGTGCTGAACATATATATATATGTAATATATATGTTCAGCACTTTCTCCTAGTCTATATATATATATATATATATATATATATATATATATATATATATATATATATATATATATATATATATATATATATCTGAATAATTTGTACATTTTACAGCCAGCTTGTTGTTTTTCTTTGATTTTCTCCGTTTTATGAATTATATATATAACTAATAAAATCAAAATAAAACAACAAGTTGGCATACAATTCCCAAATTTTCGGCAGACTGCCTTCCTCGGGGGGTCAGCTTCAAAATGTCCCAAATTGTCGGTATAATTATACATATCATATTTGTGAACTTGTGAACAATGCAAATGACTGTCGTGCGGTTTGCACGTGAAACCGGTTGGTTATAATGGTATGGTTATAATTACCTTGCAATGTGATCCGTTTTACCTCCCCAAGACGTGGAATCGCGGATGAATGATTGTGAGTTTTAAAACATCCAGCCCTACGGTGCATTTAGGCTCTCGACTACGTGTTGAAAAATCACTTTAGTATTGGGCGGTTCAGTGAAGCTGGTTTGCACGAGTAAATGCCCCTTCAGTGTAATCTTTCGCGCAAGAGGTCGCGAGAGGTCGCAGCGTCACTTCCGGGCCGATTTCTGAGTAGGCGTTGCTTCACGCTGTGTATAACAATGGAAGTTGAACCTAGAATTGCGAAGCAGTACAAATGCCACCCTGTTGCAGTTGCAAATATTACCGGGAAAAGGGGATGGAGTGTGGAAAAAAAGTGTCTTTGCGTCGTTTTTGGCTGACCAGAAGATCGCGATTTCGTGGAAAAAAATGCGTTTTGGGTATCCTATAGCAAGAACAACAAGTTACTGCTTGTTGCCAGACACATTCTGACTACGGGCCTCCAAAAATGCCTTTAAAGTTGTCAGTGTAAAATTCGCAAATTCACTGTCACCGCCTTCCATTGTGAAGAAAGTACGCACCGGAAGTAAAAACAGCCAAGGGACTTAAGCGATGCCTGGCAAAAGTTAAGGGAGTTAATAACCCCGCCTGAACCGCCCAATAGCTCCGAGACTGGGGGCTAACCCGAAATATTGGGTGCAACTGAAACAACCACCAGAGTGAGAGGTACGATGAAGTTGATTATTGGCGCACACCTTCGGCGTGTTAGAAATAATTTGTTGACAACTTTTGTTGTTGTTAATGCTGTTGAAGAAGAAGAAGAAGAAGAAGAAGAAGAAGAAGAAGAAGAAGAAGGAGGAGGAGGAGGAGGAGGAGGAGGAGGAGGAGGAGGAGGAGGAGGAGGAGGAGGAGGAGGAGGAGAAAGAGGAGAAGAAGAAGAAGAAGAAGAAGAAGAAGAAGAAGAAGAAGGAGAAGAAGAAGAAGAAGGAGGAGGAGGAGGAGGAAGAGGAGGAGGAGGAGGAGGAGGAGGAGGTCGCAGTATATACACACCAGCTCTGAGTTCACCTCGTCTCGGCACCACTGTGCTAGTGAACTCAGCTATGACCTCATCCACCACACGCCGGTCTCTGACGTCAGTGATGACGTGTACATACTCTGTCACCTTGGGGATGTTGTTCAAACTCCATAGGCAGTCGAAGGTGTCGTAGAATGGATGATGGAAGTCCTGCACGATAAAGGTAAGAGAGCATAGCGGCTTTATTTAAAAACAAGATTCGGAAAACCAGGTATTTCCAACACACGTATGACCCGTTCTCAATGAGAAATGTCAGGGCGGGTCAAGATATCGAAAGCGAGATTAGGCACAGTATTGACCTGGAATCATTGTTAATGAACTAGGTCACGGTGGGTCACAAGGTCGAAAGCAAGGTTGGGTTGCTATTTTTGCATATTCAAACCTTGCTCTCAATCTCGTTACCCGCCGTGACCTACTCATTAACAATGATCCTAGGTCACTACTGTGTCCAACCTCGCTTTCAGTATCGTTTCAGTGTCATTTTTAATAATGGGGACCGGGATAGCTCATTGGTTAGAGCGCCAGACTCGTGGTGGAAAGGTCGCGGGTTCGAGTCCCGGCAGAAGCTGCGGGAGAATGTTCTTCTCCATCGTCAACTGTCTGTGCTGATTCTTATTTCGGTATCCGTTCCACACCCGTGTTACCGCAGTAGCACGTAAAAGATCCCAGTCATTCTTCCAAAAGCGCAGGTGTCATGTTACGCTAAACGTACATGCACCCTACGTACGTGTCTGCGTAGTTGTGTGGTACACACAGAACAAGCGTCAGGACGGCAGTAGCTTCACGTGGTACCAGCTATGCCACAACAAAATAGCGCTGTAAGTACACCACTTGGATGGAGATTGAAAAACGCGCTATAAAAGGATACAGTTATATACTCATTCGGAGTCACATGCGACAATAGCACAGTGAGTCTGCTCGAGAGCGGAGAACAGCGCTGTATAAAAGCGATCAACAACAAAATAACAAATAGTCAGCGAGATAAAAATTAATACAGAAAGTAGGCTGATACAGAAAGAAGCAGACAAACTGAGAAGCAAAGCAAATAAAGCAATCGTGTTGCCGATTCTATCTGAACCGGACATTTGGAAAAATTATGATCAGTAACCGGCTGGCTGCGATCAAGGCTAACGCTCTGAAGATGGCTATGCATTATAAAAATTGGGATGCTGAAAGAGTACGAAATAACGATTATATCTTTCAGGCCGCATGCTTGCTGCCTTACCTCCAAAGCCTTGGTCATGGAACCTTGAAATTCACCCAGCTTGTAACAGAGGTCACGTGTCAGCGTGACGTCATGGAGGATCTGGCCGGGAATGAAGGTTCGGACACACACTGCGTGGGTCTTGGTGTCACCTGCAATGTACACACAAGGTCCAATTGACGTCATCTGCCATAACCCAAAGGCGTCACCTGCACAACGTCCCAGTGACGTGCCCAACAATGCCCAAAGTCCCAGTGACGTCACTCCGATGTACAAAGTCCAAATGACGTCACCTGCAACGCACAAGTTCCCAGTAGCGTCATTTGCAACGACAAAGTCCCAATGACGTCAACTGCAATGCACAAAATCCCAGTGACGTCATCCTGCAATGTACAATGTTTTCGTGACGTCACCTACCTGTGACGTCACCGACCAGTGAAGTTACCTGTAAAATAATGGGATAGGTCACAATGACGTCACCTGCAATGAACCGGTACAGTTCCAATGACGTGACCTTTGACAAATGGGCAAAGTCCGAGTGATGTCACCTGCAATAAACAGGAATGTTTCATTGACGTTAACTGCAAAGCAGGGAACAGACAGTGTCCTAAAGACGTCACAGGCAATGAACGTGTATAATCCCAGTTAGTCACTGGATTTTAATGTCCAGTCAACCGCACAGTGTCACCTCAGGACAATCAAACTCCGTCATAGGCAGGTGCACATTTAAAAACACACACACACACACACACACACACACACACACACACACACACACACACACACACACACACACACACACACACACACACACACACACACGGATACACATACACAGGCAGAGAGACAGGGAATACCTGAATACCTTTTCCATTGGCCGGGGGAAATTGGTAGAAGATGACATTTTCTCCTTGAATGGAAGGCACTGGATCTTGAGTAGCGATCCCATGGCTACTCAGATGCTTCATAAACTCGATCTGAGCATCTGCATGTTAGAAGAACAAAAGTAATGAGAACAAGTCCTTTTGCTCCTACCTCTTTTTTCTCTACCCCCCCCCCCCCCCCCCAACCTTCTCGCTCCAAAAGAAAAACAGACCAGTCCTTGACACTTTACTCACCGTCTTTTTCTTCCTTATTGTTTTTCTTTCTTGTTTTGTTTTTAACACAAGCTTAGGTTTTAAATTGATGAGAAAAGTTACAGTTTACAATAAAACAGATCCAAAGGTTCCACACTACCTTTAATTTGCTTTGGATCTGTTTTACTGTAAACTGTAACTTTTCAACACAAACAAACCACATCAGAAGAAGAAGAAGAAGAAGAAGAAGCAAACACAGAAACAGAAAATCACCGTGAAAGTAGGCTACCACTGATCTTTGCTCCGTGGATATCCGACTGAAACGGGCACTTAGCCCACGACTGGCGTAATGTGATTCGGCGACGAGACGGCGGTCAACTAACGGACTCGGAACCGACAGACTGCGGATTCGAACCCTGTTTCGGGCAGTAGTCTCTCTCATTCTCTGTCTTTCGCAACGTCTGTGCCCCCCCCTCCCCCTCCCCCTCCCTTCACCTCCCCCCCCCCCAACTCCCCCTCCCCCCCCCCCCCCCCCCCCCCCCCCCCCCCCCCCCCCCCTGCACCCGCCCCTCTCTCAGTCTCTACCAGCCTACCTACACCTACCTACCCCCCTCCCCACTCTCTTCCTCCTCCTCTTTCTATCCCTCTCTCTTTCTCTCTTCCAGCCCCCCTCTCTCTCTACCTCCTCCCCCCCCCCTCTCTCTCTCGCACCCCCTCTCTCTCTCCCTCCTCCTCCCTCTGTGTGTGTCTATCTCTCTGTCTTTCCCTCCCCCCCCCACCCCCCCCCCCTCTCTGCCTCCTCTCTCCTTTCCCCATTCTCCCTAGTCTCGTGGTTGTGGGCTCGTTCAACGGTTGAAAAACGTCGTCCAGAGCACCGTGTGTGCATGTTAACCCAGTGTAGAGGTAAACGTAAACGATGCCCTGGCAATATTCTGAAGAAATCCCAGTAACGTTAGGAACTAACTGGTATGCTGGATAGCGCCACTCTATCGTAGAATAAAACAAAACAGTAAGAAACAACAACAACAACAACAACAACCAGAAACGTAAAAGAAGAAGAAAAGAAGGGAGAAGAGAAGAGCCGAAGAAAAAGAAAACAACAATAACAACAACAACAACAATAAAATGAATAAGAAAGAAAGTAGAACAGGAAAGAAAGAAAAGTACTTCGAGGATGTCGGGTTTATAAACAACCCCATCTGTTATTCAAAAGCTAATATCGAAATATAAACTAATGCAGTAATAACTACTTCACGACATCAACAGGCACACCAGGAACACACATCGACAAGTTCTCTTTGACTGAGTTAGTAATTAATTTGTATGACAATCAAAAGGAGATATACATCGACTATGATCAACAGCAGACAACAACAGTAACATACTCACACAGAATCTCAGGCCTCTTTGTGTCCATGGTGTTGACAACTTTCATGACGTAACCTTCAGGAGATACTGACGTCAAGTGAGGGTTAGACGACTTAGCAGACACCTTGATGTGGTAGTTTTTGTCGTCATATCCGTTGAGCTGTTTGCACGCGACAACCTTGAATCCGTACAGCTGCACACACACACACACACACACACACACACACACACACACACACACACACACCACACACACACACACACACACACACACACACACACACACGGGTCCAATAAAAAAATATAGTCTGAGTAATTATTTTTAAATTGGCAACACTGTGGTCATTTATCTTAAGACGATATACACTTTTTCAGTCAGTGTTGTTTTAATGCATCGTATGGAGAGAGAGAGAGAGAGAGAGAGAGAGAGAGAGAGAGAGAGAGAGAGAGAGAGAGAGAGAGAGAGAGAGAGAGAGAGAGAGAGAGAGAGAGCTATCTGGACCTATCTAACAGCCGGTCCTTGCTATACTACAAACACAAATAAACACGACAATACCACAAACAAATATTATAAGCACGATTAAGCAATTGATTAATGCAGTTTCACAGTTCCTACAAATGTGCAGAAAGATCAGAAATAAATTTCTTACATGGGCATACATGTATACAACACTCACATTTTTAGGCAAACGTGTGATTCAAACAAATCCGTCCAAAAATGACGAAAGGTTATTCCCAGACATATATTTGTGCAGATTACGTTTGAAGCAAGGAAGAGAAATACATGATTTTATATTCTGAGGTAGGGAGTTCCAGAGGGACGCTCCAGCAAAGGATATGCTAGTTTTAAATAAGTCAAGCCTTGGCCTTGGCACGTAGAGGCTATTCCTGGAGTTGGTGTAGTGGGACTGGTGACAAATAAAGAGTTGTGCTAGGTAATTTGGAGGATTATTATTAAGAACTTTATGCATAAACATTCCTTTATTGTAAGCGAGCTGTTGCGGTAGGTTCAAAATTCCAAGCGCACTCATCTTTTGCTCTGTAGATAGGGAAGGATCAGGAAGGATTAATTTGCCTGCCCTTCGATGTAGGGAGTTTTTTTGTTTTTTTGTTTTGTTTTTAAAGTGTACTTCGCCACAGCCATCCCACACGACTGACGCATAATCGATGTGAGGCTTTGTGTGAGCGTTGTGGAAGAGTTTTCTGGTATCGATGTTGATGGTATGTTGCAGTTGAGAAAGAAGAAACAGTTTTTTTGGACAAGCTTTTGCATATCTGTTCAATCTGGGCTTGCCATCGGAATTTGTTGTCGACAATGAGACCTAGTAGGCGATGTTCAGTTACATTTTCAATATTCTGACCATCCAATGATAGTCTCAGTGACAAGTCTTTGGATGGTCAGAATGTTGAAGAGAGAGAGAGAGAGAGAGAGAGAGAGAGAGAGAGAGAGAGAGAGAGAGAGAGAGAGAGAGAGAGAGAGAGAGAGAGAGAGAGAGAGGGAGAGAGAGAGGGGGGGGGAGAGAGAGAGAGAGAGAGAGAGAGAGAGAGAGAGAGAGAGAGAGAGAGAGAGAGAGAGAGAGAGAGAGAGAGAGAGAGAGAGACAGACAGACAGACAGACAGACAGACAGAACAGACAGACAGACAGACAGAGACACAGAGACAGAGAGAGACAGAGACAGAGACAGAATGTGTGTGTGTGTGTGTGTGTGTGTGTGTGTGTGTGTGTGTGTGTGTGTGTGTGTGTGTGTGTGTGTGTGCATGCATGCGTGTTTACCTCCTCTGCAATTTTCTCAACGACACCGTCAGGTACTTCAGGGACAATAACCTCTCCAGGTTGCTGTATGACAATTTCACTGACAGAGTTCTGTCCCTTGTCTTTCTCGTTTGAATTCCTGTCCTTTTGTGCGACCGCTGCTTTCTCTCCCGACGACATGGCCGTCACAGCTTCCTACGCTTCACTGGGCCGTTCTGCTCGTCGATTTACTGAAATATCATCCACAATAATAATAGAGTATTTGCAAATTGCGCGTACCTCTCACATGAAAAAACAAAGCTGGGCGAGCTGTACCGAGAAATCCAACTGAAACTCATGCACCTTGTGATGTTGAGATACCACGGGCGGAAAACGACAATGAATAACTCGAGCGATTACAAACAATTCAAACCACCAGAAGACGAAGAGAAAGGCTTACACTACACACACACACACACACACACACACACACACACACACACACACACACACACACACACACACGCACACACACACACAAGTCACACACACACACACACAGTCACACAACACACACACACACACACACACACACACACACACACACACACACACACACACACACACACACACACAACACACACACACACACACACACACACACACACACACACACACACACACACACACACACACACACACACACACTGTGCTTGTCTGGTGTTGTCTATACATTGCTGTTCATTGATCGCAGAGACTCTACTTGTCTGGTGTTGTCTTGAAACTACACACACACACACACACACACACACACACACACACACACACACACACACACACACACACACACACACACACACACACACACTCCACAGCAGTCAACTGAAATAAGATCAAGTTGGAGGGGAAAGAGATCGAGTCCACTAGCAGTAGTGGTTTTTAAGATGGGTCTTTAACCCATCAGTCAAAGTGTGAGTGAGTCTGTCGATTATTCAAGCAAGCAACATACAAGTATATAATATAATATTAAAGGAACTTACCTTCTCAATTAAAACAAGTTTCCGTCCAACAGATAGAAGAAGTCAACAACAAAACTTTATATATATATATATATATATATATATATATATATATATAAAATATATATATATATATATATATATTATATATATATATATAAAACAATAATAAAAATAATTAAAAAACTCCAAATGAAAGAGTGTTCAAAATCTTATATGTTAAAAATAAATTTCGAAACTCAGTTTAATTTATTGACATGAAATGGAAGAATATATTATTCTGCTACACTACATAAGTATGTAAAGAAGTCAACCTGAAAATTCATAAGCGGATTCTGTTGAACCAGTAATAAAATGTACCCTGCAATCTTAGTGTTCACTATAATTATAGCGGTGTCAGTGTTCGCTGTACACAGTTTCACTGTCGTGTCAATGTTCACCGCTATACAGTCTTCTTGTGGTGTCAGTGTTCACTATACACAGTCTCACTGCCGTGTCACTGTTCACTATACACAGTCTCATTGCCGTGTCACTGTTCACTATACACAGTCTCACTGCCGTGTCACCAGTGTTCACCGGCTATGAACAGTCTCACTGCAATGTCAGTGTTTCCCGGTTATACACAGTCTCATTGCGGTGTCAGTGTTCATTATACACAGTCTCACTGTCGTGTCAATGTTGTCCGGCTATACATAGTCCCATTGCGGTGTCAGTGTTCATTATACACAGTCTCACTGTCGTATCAATGTTCCCCGGCTATACACAGTCGCATTGTGGTGTCAGTGTTCATTATACACAATCTCACTGTCGTGTAAATTTGTTCCCCGGCTATACACAGTCTCATTGTGGTGTCAGTGTTCATTATACACAGTCTCACTGTCGTGTCAATGTTCCCCGGCTATACACAGTCTCATTGTGGTGTCAGTGTTCATTATACACAGTCTCACTGTCGTGTCAATGTTCCCCGGCTATACACAGTCTCATTGTGGTGTCAGTGTTCATTATACACAGTCTCACTGTTGTGTCACTGTTTCCCGGCTATACACAGTCTCATTGTGGTGTCAGTGTTCATTATACACAGTCTCACTGTTGTGTCACTGTTTCCCGGCACACATAGTCCCATTGCGGCGTCAGTGTTCACTATGACGCGGTCTCACTGCGATGTCAGTCAAGTTCGCCAACTATGCATAGTTTCATTGCGGTGTCAGTGTTCACTGTATACACAGCCTCACTTTTGATCCACGTTTTCCCATCCACTTCGGTCCAGTCCTATCGCAGTATTGATTTTCTTCTTGCACCATTAGACACACAGACAACGGCGCCGACAGCGCTGTCTCTGCAGCCCTGTGAATATCTTCACACCCCAGCCGCGTGTGAACGAGCAACAACATCACGGACGCTAATGAGCAATGCAGCGAAAACAATACACAGCACCACCGTCAATAGAGCAGATCACACACAGCTGTCTGGATTATGTACACAGGCCGAATTTTATAAATTATTTAATAATTATTATCAGTCGACGCTCCACTGAGCACTACTGCGGACAGCGAACAGCTGGCACCAGTGAACAACGAAGCATGAAGCAGAACTGATCTGCGTGAGAGATAATGCAACGTACACTTACGTACTGCCGTATCAGGGCTGACCGAGACAGTACAAGCCTCTTAAACAGGAGGCAGTGTCACGTAAATAGTCCACCTGTGAACGCCGAGTAGTGGGGCTCTCATCGTTGCCCATCTTAATGCAGAAGTCATTCTGGTGGTGACAGTCTAGCAACAGGTACATAATCTCCCTCTCCTCCCCCCCACACCTCCATACCCCCTCCCCGTCCCTAATAAGCCTTGTGGCTTCTGTGGACGTTAAGCACCATGTTTACTTACTTCCTGAGTAGCGGAGAGAGGGGAAGGTGGTGGTGGTGGTGGTGGTGGTGGTGGTGGTGGGGGGGTGGCGGGTCAGTGATGGTGGCTGGAAGATCATTATTCGTGTATGTTATTTATCTCGGGCTTAAATCGATTCAGATTCGTTCTATCAGTACAAAGTCATGTTCTTGTACGAGTCAGGGCTACCATTTCAACACTTTGTGTATGTTATTTGTCTCAGGCTTATATCGATTCAGATTTGCTCTATCAATGCAAAGTAACGTTCTTGTGCGATTCAGGGCTACCATTTCAACACTAAATTTCTGCTTACCCGCAAAGGTCCGGTTTAAGGCCTACTGGAGGTTGTCATATATCAACACTGAACTTCTAATTACCTGAAGCAGTCTTGGCTGAATGCTCAGGCGACCAAACCAAATGTCTTACCTGCGGTGGTCTTGGCTGAATGCTCAGGCGACTATTCCAAAACCAAACGTCTTACCTGCGGGTTTCTTGGCTGACACTGAACTTCCACTTTACGGTGGCGGCCTTGGCT
>JABMCL010003627.1:700000-710000 GCA_018857735.1 Alviniconcha marisindica
ATCTGTGATCCATTCTCGGCATACATTAAACAATACATACCAGAATGACACAGGAACGTGCTGGGCAAAGTCTGCAGATTGAACACGGCGTGTATGTAACTGAATAAACATGTACTCATTGGGTAGGGTGTCTGCAAATAATAAAATACAGGTAGAAACAAGAAACACCACAGATTAAGTCTTAAAATCTAGTTTTGCTGTGGCTGCGTTCTAAGTTTTAAGCTATGATAAATATAACGCGCAACATTGGTCATATGTCAGTGTCAGAATGGTTAGTTGTTTTCTCCAGTCCTGAAAGTATAGTTGTGGCAACAATTTTGACCTTACAGCTTCTGTGGCTTTGCATACAAACAGAAAATGGATTTCATCATCCACACAACACTTACACAGAGGACAAGGTAAATCGTCAGAGGGGTCAGTTGAATAGCGTAATTTGTGTGTTTTAATCTCGGAAATACCCATTCTGAATCTAATAAAGACGTCCCTCAGTGCTTTATTAGTCACGCAATAAAAAATATGGCTCGAGTGAATGTCCTAAATTAAATATACGGTAGACAGAATATCTGTCACGTTCGTGAATTCTGTCATCCCATCCTTGCCTCCAGCAGTCAGTTATACGTTCTCTGAATACACGCAAAAACCAGTTTACATTTTGCACACGTATCCAAACCCATACATCATCAAATTCCTATGTACAGCGGATACCCAGCATTGTCTTCCGTTGTTAAGTACACTGGCTAGCATGTTGTAAGCTTTCCTTGGTAGTCTTTCAGCTTCCATTCTCATAAGTCTAAGCCAAAAACGTATTGAGCTAACTTTAGCATCCAGATGTAGTGGTGTTCTTCCAGTTTCCCCGTATACCATATCGTTTGGTGTTTTGGGAGATACGTTTAGAAGTCTTTTCAGAGCAAACAAGTGAGCCTTTTCTATTTATAAATCCATTTGCATTCCCCAGATTTCTGATCCATATAACAATATAGGTTTAATTTGAGAATCAAATAATTTCAACAACAAAAATATTCGGAGAAACATCGCCAAGCTTCCATAAAGTTTTCAGTATTTCAACAATACCTGCTTTTGCTTTCGCTTTCTGGCTTTCAAGGGAATGGATAAACGAGAGACGAGTACTAAACCACACCCCCAAATATTTATACGCATTTACGACTTTTACAACAGAGTCTTTATAGTACCATTTTTCACATCTGGCAAGATAACCACCAGTCCTAAACACAACGATATTTGACTTCTCTAAGTTCACAGTAAGATCGAGGGCGTCGGCGTTTCTTGCTAACAAATTTAGCTGATGCTGTAGACCTACTGGAG
The DNA here is from genome assembly GCA_018857735.1 of Alviniconcha marisindica. Classification (NCBI taxonomy): domain Eukaryota; kingdom Metazoa; phylum Mollusca; class Gastropoda; family Provannidae; genus Alviniconcha; species Alviniconcha marisindica. The sequence goes on from JABMCL010003627.1 coordinate 701,324, forward strand.
TGCAAGAAAGCAAAACTACATCATCGGCGAACAGCATGATGAACAGTTCAATGATGTCTGGGTGTAGCTGGACACCGTGTTTCCCATTATTCATTATGTCAAGTGTTAACTCGTTAATTAAGAGAGAGAAGAGCAGCGGGCTAGTTATTTCCCCTTGTTTCAATCCCTTCTGACAGAAGAAGAAGTCTGTCAAACCTGCACAGTTGCCACATCTGACTCTGGCCTTTACAACGCGATACATACTCTGTATAGCATAATACATCTTACCGCTCAAACCATGTTTTAACAAAATCGGCCATAACTTTGCATACGATATTAAGTCAAATGCCTTTTTAAAGTCAATGAAGGCGACATACAGTTTCTTCTTGTGTAACAAATATTTTTGAATAACAGCAAATAATGTAAAGATGTGGTCAGTAGTTGAGTAATCCCGCCTAAAACCCGCTTGTTCTTCTCCAATAGATCCATTTTCTTCTATCCATGTAACCAATCTTTTGTTAAGAATATAACTATATAGTTTACTGCACACGTTTAGTAATGATATACCCCGGTAGTTATTAGGGCCTTGTGTGTTACCTTTTTTTGTGGAGTGGCTGTACTATTGCTTCTGTCCATGCATCAGGAAACTGACCCGAAGAGAACACTTGACTGAGTTATGATTCCCGCGGAATGTATAAATATCTCTGGAATTAAAGTGTCTGCTCCACCCGCCTTGTTCTGTTTTAGATGGCTGATCGCTTCTACGACTTCGTTGTGAGAAATATCCCCGTTCAACTGAAGGTTAAATGTTTCAGAAAAGCTTTCATGCAAAGAACCATCAAAAACGTTTTCATAAGGTTCAGTGGTGGCATTAAACACATCTGAAAAATGTTCTAACCATACATCTTTATCAATATTTCCAGTCACTCTTTTCTTAGAAGAGATTCTTTTTAAGGTAGACCAGAATGTCTTTGGATCTTTCGCGCTGTTTATCAGTTTGTTTTTCATTTCAGTTTTATAGCAGTCAGACTTTCTTGAGAGCAATTTTCTGTACTGTTTGCGGAGTTCAACATACCTAGTTCTATCTTCCATTGAATTACTTCTTCTAAAATTTCGAAGTGTACGCTTAACTTCAGTTTTTGCTTGTTGGCATTCTTTATCAAACCATGTTTGTCTCGGGTACTGCTTTGTTACCTTTACTTTTATGTTCATGCACTCAGACACACGTTTCATAATGGCAGTGAATATCAGTACTGACTGCCTGATTTATGTTAACAGGAATAGCCTGTTTTGCTGCGTCTAAATCTTTAATAGTATTTCTCCTTGTAAAAACACTCAGGTTTTCTGCCATTCAAATACGCCTTTCAAAGGAAAAGGGCTTAAAATCGGGGTTAAGCACAACATCATCTACACATTTCAATACACACGAAATCGGCATATGTTGTGAGTCAATTCTTTCTTCTATACACATTTTTTGCGGAAGGTGTAAGAGAGAGAGAGAGAGAGAGAGAGAGAGAGAGAGAGAGAGAGAGAGAGAGAGAGAGAGAGAGAGAGAGAGAGAGACAGGCAGACAGACAGACAGACAGACAGACAGACAGACAGACGAATGTATATAACGGAGAGCCGGGGAGCGAGAGAGAGAGAGAGAGAGGCGGCGAGAGAGAGAGAGAGGAGAGAGAGAGAGAGAGAGAGAGAGAGAGAGAGAGAGAGAGAGAGAGAGGGGGGGGGGGCCGGGGGGTGGGGGTGGGGGTGGAGTGGGGGAGCCGCACATCATAACAAACGTGTTAGAGTCGCCGGTTCAGTGACTGTACGTGACAATCCTCATCAGTGCAGACTTACCGTCCTGGGCGGCAAAACGGACTCAACCCTCAGTCAGTGAAGGTCGACACCTGTACTACTCGGCACTCAATCAGTTACGGCCTTGAAACCCGCCACATCCCATGGCTGCTGCTAGACACTGCCGCAGCCGAACCCAGTCACTCGGCATGGACCTGCTGCTCAGTCCAGAGGCGCTACACCGCATGCACTGACTTGCTGTACCGTAGTGTCACAGTCTCTGCTCAGACCAGAGGCGCTACACCGCATGAACTGCGGACTTGCTGTACTTAGTGTCACAGTCTCTGCTCAGACCAGAGGCGCTACACCGCATGCACTGACTTGCTGTACTTAGTGTCACAGTCTCTGCTCAGACCAGAGGCGCTACACCGCATGCACTGACTTGCTGTACTTAGTGTCACAGTCTCTGCTCAGACCAGAGGCGCTACACCGCATGCACTGACTTGCTGTACCGTAGTGTCACAGTCTCTGCTCAGACCAGAGGCGCTACACCGCATGCACTGACTTGCTGTACCGTAGTGTCACAGTCTCTGCTCAGACCAGAGGCGCTACACCGCATGCACTGACTTGCTGTACTTAGTGACACAGTCTCTGCTCAGACCAGAGGCGCTACACCGCATGCACTGACTTGCTGTACTTAGTGTTACAGTCTGCTCAGAACGGAGGCGCTACACCGCCGCATGCACTGACTTGCTGTACTTAGTGACACAGTTTCTGTTCAGACCAGAGGCGCTACACCGCATGCACTGACTTGCTGTACTTAGTGTCACAGTCTCTACTCAGATCTGACGCACCACACCGCATGCACTTGCTGTATTTAGTGTCACAGTCTCTGCTCAGACCCAAGGACGTAGGCCGAACCACTATTCAACACCGCGATAGACTAAACTTTCGTGCACTGACTTGTCCGACCACGCGGCCGGAGCAGCCGTCCCACCGTCCGGCTTCTTTAAGTTCGCTAAACTGATTAACACCACAACGGCAGGACTCCTGGACGGTGCAGAGTGCGAGTGAACTGCGCCACAAAGGCCCACTGATAGTCGGCATGGTGGTTTATGCTTGCTCTTCGCTGGTCAAAGTAGCCTGTTGCAACTGACTGACCCGATTACACTTAACACGCTAACCTCTGACAGGCCAGTTGCACAGGCTAAGGTCACGGGGGTATGGGAAACTTGGATCGGGCTTCGGAGTTGGGAGATTAATGATAGTGAAGTGTGCAAGAGCACTAATTGTAGCTTAGCGCTGTGTGTGTGTATGTGTGTGTGTGTGTGTGTGTGTGTGTGTGTGTGTGTGTGTGTGTGTGTGTGTGTGTGTGAATTATGGTGCGTGCGTAGCAAAACAGTCTTTGTTTTGTATAGATATTAATAGAACAACCGGACAAAGTGAAGAACACAGTACTTCTTTTGTATAGTTATTGATAGGGCAACCGGACAAAGTAAAGCCTGCAGAAGAACCCAGTACTTCTTTTGTATAGATATTTAGGAACAACCGGACAAAGTGAAGAACACAGTACTTCTTTTGTATAGTTATTGATAGAGCAGCCTGACAAAGTGAAGCATGCAGAAGAGCATAGTTCCTATTTTCTACGTTTTCAGCCAGCATGTCTTCGCTTCGGTTCCCCTTCAATATAAACTCTAATAATTTTTGTTGTTGTTGCTTTGTTTTGTTTATAAACAAAGGCACTAATATATTGGTGGAATTGTCACGGTGGAATTGTCACGTATTCTGCCAATGCGAGACGGGATCACAGTCCCAGAGCGGCACGTTCTGCAGTTCTGCCCCATCTTCAGAGAGACAAGAACACACACACACACACACACACACACACACACACACACACACACACACACACACACACACACACACACACACACAACACACACACACACACTCACACACACACACACACACACACACACACACTCACACAACACACACACACACACACACATCACACACACACACACACACACACACACACACACACACACACACACACCACACACACACCACACACACAACACACACACACACACACACACACACACACACACACACACACCACACACACACACCGCACACACACGCACACACACACACACACACACACACACACACCACACACACACACACACACACACACACACACACACACACACACACACACACACCACACACACACACAACACACACACACACACACACACACACACACACACACACACACACACACACACACACACACACAGAGGCACACAAACTGGAAATGCTCTAATCTCTGATGAGATAATAAAGTAATCTTGAATCTTGAACATTCCATTCCGTTTGGTACTTTTTCCACAAGTAAAACATCGTCCCATTGTAGATTGACAAATCGTAGGCTGCCCTATTCTTCACAAATGACCACAGCTACCCAAGGACTAGAACTGTTGTAGCGTTTCAATTCTACGTCCATCCACAACTGAAGCCTCGCTGACCACACGCAGTAAAGGTGGAAGGTCCGTCGAAAACCTCGAAACTGTCCTGAATGGCGTCCATGTACTATTTGCGATGTCTCTGAAAATCAAATAATGGACGATCGAATCGTTTTGACTGTTTCTGCCTTGTGACTTGGCCCCTAACAATTGATGGAACATTAAAATGGCTGACACTGCTGCCCCTCTTAATGCAGGATTACTCTGGTGGTGACAGTGTAGCTTTAGGCATGGACCCCCTCCCTCCTCCGCCCCTTTGACCCCCCTCCCAACCCCCAACCCCACCCCCCACCCCCTAGGCTCTCTGTCCCCGCCACAGCCTCTCCCGACGCAACTCGGCGTTGAACAAGTCTCACTAACCAACCAACCAACCAGCCAACCAAACAAACAGCTCACTAACCAACGAAGGAAGGAAAGAATAAGGTAATAAAGAAAGGAGGAAAGGAAGGAAGGAGGGAAGGAAGGACGGAAGAAAGTAAGGAAAGAGGGAGGGAGTGAGGGAAGACATTATTTAGCGAACGAACAAAGGAACTAAGGAAGGAAGAAGGAAATAATTAGCGAACGAACAAATGAACTAACTAACTAACTAACTAACTAACTAACTAACTAACTAACTAACAACTCACTAACAAAGGAAGGAAGGAAGGAAGGAAGGAAGGAAGGAAATAATTAGCGAACGAACAAATGAACTAATTAACTAAGGAAGGAAGGAAGGAAGGAAGGAACTAATTAGTAAACGAAAAACGAAGGAAGGAAGGAAGGAAGGAAGGAAGGAAGGAAGGAAAGAAGGAAGGAAGGAAGGAAGGAAGGAAGGAAGGAAGGAAGGAAGGAAGGAAGGAACTAATTCGCGAACGAACAAAGAAACTAAGGAAGGAAGGAAGGAAGGAAGGAAGGAAGGAAGGAAGGAAGGAAGGAACTAATTAGCGAACGAACAAAGGAATTAACTAAGGAATGACGGAAGGAAGGAAGGAATTAATTAGAGAACGAACAAATGAACTAAGGAAGGAAGGAAGGAAGGAAGGAAGGAAGGAAGGAAGGAAGGAAGGAAGGAAGGAACTAATTCGCGAACGAACACAGAAACTAAGTGTGAACAAGTGCTCTTTGTACGTTTTTACAATAATCCCGCCCCGGTTATCAGATCCATGCAATTTCATTACTGTACTGTTAGTAACCCGGGAACCGGAGCAGACGACGCTTTTGTTTTGAAGCGCTGCGTGTTGCGTAACGCCACATGGCCTTCACACAGCCGACCGGCGATAGCCGCTGGTGCGCGCCATTTTCAAATCTGTTTACTCCCTTAATATTTTGACCGCTTGTTTGTTTACCTACTCTTTGTTTACCTAGTCCTTTTTATGCACTAAGCCATGTGTAATATAATTTGGCATCTTAGAATGTTTATTTAGATCTTATTTAGACGCAGGATCGAGCTTAATCAGTAGCCGATGCCTCTCTAGGTCCATTCTTTTTATAGCCGTCGTCTGCATGGCGCAGTTTCTGTGTAGTACTAGTGAACAGTAGTGAATCGTTGTTTTGACTCGATTGAAGTAATTCTGTGTCGATCAATGCTTTGTCGTATAGTATTTTGCTTAGCTGACTTCATGTTTAGTGTTTATTTTGGCCGGTTGAAATTAACTTATTAAGTATTGTGTACTGTAGAAGCTAAGTTGTATTCATAGACTACTTGGTATCACTATCAGCGCTGCTGCGACTAAAATAACGCGCCCCAGGCGAAAGTTCGCACCGATTGTTTTAGTGCTAGTCTTTGAGTGTGTCTTGCTTCTCTTACAGAGCGTTGTATTGTAATTGTTATGTACCATTTTAACCGTGGGAGCGTGCACTTTATTCTGATGTAAGTTTTATTGACAGTTATATTTTGTACATTGTGTTAGTTGTGATTTAGTTGTACGAATCTGCTTATAGACAGGTGCAAGCCACGCTTCCCACTCTTGCTGTAAATTAAATAAGTCATGTGTGTACATTTTGTTTATACGGTTTAAAAGGTTGTAACTGTAGCTTTTATTTGATGTATTTCATGTTTTAATTAGTTTAGTTATTGTTGAGGAAACTGTATTTGTGCGGGCGCCAAGGAAACACAATAGTCAGCCATTTTGTGGTCCAGAGGGCCGATTTCATTGTAACGATAGCGTGTGTTCCTTGCGGCCCGCGCAGTTCTCTTATCTATGCGTGCGCGTGAGGATTTTGGGGTGCTGAGAAAGTTGTCTGCTGCTGTAGAATAAAGCCTGTTTGCCGTCGCCGCCTGCTGTGGTCTCCAGTTTGACTGACTCCGCTGCCTGTGTCCTGTCCTGTCCTTCTACCACCCCACTCCATTACACAAGGAAGGGAGGAACTAGCCATCGAACGGAGTAAGGAACTATTAACCACTAACCAAACAAAGTTACCAACTAGCTAACTAACTAAAGAACGAAGGAACGAACACACTAACTTAAGAAGGAGTGAAGGAAGGAACTAATTCATGACCGAACGATCGAAATAAGAAAGGAACGAACGAATTCACGAAGTAACGAACTAACGAGCGAACAGAGCGATCGAACTAAGGTACTAACTAACTAAGTAGCCAGCAAACTAACTAACTAGCCAGCTACCTAAATAGCCACCTAACTAACTTGGATTGTTTCCATAGCAACGGGTGGTGAAAATTACAAAATTCAGCGTTGATCAACATTTTAAAGTAATGGGCTTACTACTAAGCCCAAAAAAGGTGATGCATTATTGAAACATTTTCTTTAATATATTTTGCACTGTAGTGCCTGGCCTTCACTAAAATAACTAACCAAGCAGTTAACTATCTATCTAGGTATGTACCTAATTACATACCTACCTACCTACCTACCTACCTACCAGCTAACTAGCTATCTAGGTATGTACCTAGCTACCTACCTAGCTACCTACCTACCTACCTAACTAACTAAAATAATAACACGTCTCACAGGCACAGCTAATGCCAACGTCCTCTGTGTGACTGCAGTCGTGATCTCCCAGAGCCCGTGTAGGACATTCTAACAACGACTGAATCCACCGTGCCTGAGCTCTTCACAGCGTCCAACAGGATGGGCATTTCAGCGATCTCGCTTCCGAAGTGAGCGCCACACCAAAACCTCACGCTGGGACTGAGTTATTAAGCAAGTCAAGTCAAGGAATTTATTTCAGAAACCTCAATGAAACAGCAATGAAAGAACGTCTGACAAATTTCACAATGGTTTGACACGGCAGTATACAAAACAACAAGAACAACCACAACCACCACCACCACCACCACCACCACAACACCAACAACAGAAAATTCAAATGCATACAACAAAACAAAACAACAACAACAACAAAACAATAACAACAACAAATCACACGCATTTCTAAAACCAACCAACCAACCAACCAACAAACAAACAAAACAACAACAATAATAATAACAACACACACACACACACACACACACACACACACACACCACACACACACACACACACACACACACACACACACACACACACACACACACACACACACACACACAACACACACACACACACACACACCAACCACACACACACACACACACACACAACACACACACACACACACACACACATACACACCAGAAAACAGAATCATCAAAAAACAAAAACAAAAACAAAACGATTTTTTTAAAATAATAATCGTACAGCAACACACACACACACACACACACACGCACGCACGCACGCACGCACGCACGCACGCACACACACACACACACACACGCACGCACGCACGCACGCACGCACGCACGCACTTTGTTGAAGGAAAATCTGCTCAGTTGCTGGAAATATTAATTGGTTGTTGATGTTTAAATGCCCAGACAACGGAGAAGCTCTGTCCGGCATGTGCGACTATAGATCTAAGAGAAAACAAAGTGGGGAAAGTGAAAGAAAAAGCAAATCTAAACAAAGTTGACTGGTAGCATCCTGAAACAAGAACAAAAGACAAAAGAATGTTACAATAGTACACCACACACACACAACACAACACACACACACACACACACACACACACACACACACACACCACACACACACACACACACACACACACAACACACACACACACACACACACACACACACCACACACACACACACCACACACAACACAACACCACACACACACACAACCACACACACACACACACACACACAACACACACACACACACACACACACAACACAACACACACACACACACACACACACACACACACACACACACACCACACACACACACACACCACACACACTGACCGACGATTCAACAGACAGAGACGGGCAGACCGACGATGAGACAGAGACAGACAGACCGACGATGAGACAGACAGAGACAGGCAGAGACCGACCG
>JABMCL010003627.1:722500-732500 GCA_018857735.1 Alviniconcha marisindica
GATTTCAAAAAGCAAGGGAGTTAATTAACGCTCGAAATACGTCCAACACAAGTAACACAGGTAACACAAGTACAACAACGCTATGTAAATTTTTATATATATTTAATTTACGTAAAAAATCACTCTGTGGCAGTTCTTTTTCCAGCACTCCCAGTGGTTTTGTTGTTGTTGTTGTTTTCTTTGCTTTTAGCTTTTAGTGCCTTTTTTTAACCACTGTGCAATAATTATGTGAGTGAGGATTTTGTATTTATTTATTTATTTTTAAGTATTATAATTATCCTCAGTGAGACGCAAGCGGCGTTTTAATAATAATAATAATAATAATGTACATTTATCATGCGCTCATCAACGCCCTGAGCGCTCACATGATACATATAAACCTAAATATGATATTCTATACACATGTAGAGCATAGTTCTACCAAAACAAGTATTATTAAAACACAAAAACAACACACACAAAAAACAACAACAACAAACAAACAAACAACAACAACAAAAATAAAATAAAATAAAACGCACTACACACACACACACACACACACACACACACACACACACACACACACACACACACACACACACACACACACACACACACACACACACACACACACTGACTGTAGCAGAAAATGGGTGCTGATATTAGTTAGGATGGAAATACTGTGAGAAGAGGAAGGTTTTCAGTTTGGCTTTAAAAGATGACAGGGTTGAGCAGTGTCTAAGGTCTTGTGGGAGTGAATTCCAAATGTGGGGTCCAAAGCAAGAGAAGCGCTGAAGCCATGAGTCTTGCGTTTGTATTGTTGGATTTCCAGCATGCGGGTGTCAGAAGAAGAGCGTAGTGTACGAGATGGAGTGTAGACATGCAGCAGTTCAGAGAGGTAAGCAGGACCAGAACCATTTATAGCACTGAAACACACACAAGCGACTTTATACTTAATACGTTCTGAAATGGGAAGCCAGTGCAGTTTTTCCAGGAGAGGTGTTGAGTGTTGGTGATGGGGTGCCAAGAGAACAAGTCTTGCAGCAAAGTTCTGAATTTTCTGGAGAGGTTGGATGACAGAATTAGGTGTACCCATGAGGAGACAGTTGCAGTAGTCAAGCCGTAAAAGGATATAGGAAGTAACAAGAGTCTTGGTTGCGTCTTCAGTGAGAAACCTGCGGATTGAACTAATGCGTTTAAGCTCGAAATAAGCAGTTTGGCAGATTTTTATGACGTGCTTCTTCATGGACAGTTTTGAGTCAAGAATGAATCCAAGGTTCCTGGCAGAATCAGAGAAGGGGATGTTGTGAGAGCCAAGAGTAATCGAGTCAGGGAGGGAACGGTAGAAGGTTTCAAGGAAGACGAAAAGGGAAAGAGAAGAGCTTCTGTTTTGTCGTCGTTCAGTTTGAGCTGATTTTCAGTCATCCATGTTTTTATGTCGTCTGTGCATGCATTGAATTCTTTGGTGAGTTGGTCACTTCACTGAGAGGAGCTGATTTCTGGAGCTGTGTGTCATCTGCGAAAAGCTGATGGTTTACAGAGTGGTTAGCTATGATATCGGAGAGAGGTGTAGTGTACAGGACGAAGAGAATGGGCCCCAGTACTGAGCCCTGAGGCACACCGTACATGAGCTGTGATGGTGACGAAGACGAGTTATTGACTGAAGTGGACTGATATCTGTCTGAGAGGTATGAGTGAAACCATTGGAGTGCAGTAGACTGAATGCCCAAAACAGAGTTCAGGCGGGAGAGGAGAATTTGGTGGTCAATAGTGTCAAAAGCGGCAGAAAGATCCAACAAAAGAAGAACAGAAATGTTATCATTGTCCAGAGCAGAAAGAATATCGTTTACAATACGTTTTCCCCTAATCTTTTAACTATCAGCAACCCTTTTGTTGTTGCTGCCGCTGCTGTTGTTGCTGGGAGACCAGGAGTTCTGGTCGCACCGACCTTCGCATTCTGTAAACTACTTCTCCAGGCGGGTAAACCTGCTGCACGGTCAGTCTTGTATCATCTTGTATGGAAATGTGAAACAGAACGAGTCCGAGAGCGCTCGTGCAGAATCAACACACAAGGGAGTTAATTTAAGGCTCGAAATACGTAACACAAGTACAGCCACAAATACCTGACTCGCCTACGGTAAGTCTCACCTGGCATGTGTGTAAATACAAGGTACATAAATTCCATCAGAGGTACATCCTCATTTTTTATTCAAAGGTTCCTTTGTTGTACCAGACTATTTCTTGAGAAAAGCCGGGACAAACTCATTTAACAAGTCAACAAATCAAGTCAAGTAGTTTATTTCAGAAACCCCAGTGGGGGTACATGAAAGAACATCAACGAAAGAACATCTGGTAAGACACGGCAATAAACATAAAATACAAGTGCATACAACAAAAAGAAACAAACACAACAAAAACAAAAACAAAATCGTACGCATTTCCAAAAAACAAAAAAAAAACAACAACGAGAAACCAGAGAAAAGACCATTAGCCAAAACAAAAGCTAGAGGAAAAACATGAAAATAGATGGGTACAGCATACACACACACTCACTCACTCACATACACTGACTCGCGCTTGCACATCCACCCACCGCCGACCCACCCCCACACCCACGAAAGATTATGACGAGTGCAGTATTTCCAGATGTTTGTCTTTGTGTCTCGAAGGGTGGCCTGGGATTTCTGATCTCCACCTCCTGTTTGGAATCTCAGCGCTGTCATTTAATTCCCCTTTTAAATCTCCCCTCTTCTGTATACTTTGTTTTTCTTCTGCCGAGTCCTCTTATGTCTTGTAATTTTTCTGCTAATGGCACGGAATGTTATGGTATTTTTCGTTAAGCGATAGGCTTTTTTTGTGGCTATTGTTGGGAAGCTAGGAGATAATATTAGTAGGTGGCATGCGCAGCTTTCTGCCATGATTACGGCGGTGACATTTGCAAATAAAATGCGCGTTATGATACTTGATGATTCTGTATTGTTTCTGTCCATCCTTTTACTGTTAATTTTTTTCTTTCTATGACTCAGACGGTACCAGTGTGTCCTAGTCTTATATATATATATATATATATATATATATATATATATATATATATATATATATATATATATAAAAACAAGGTCAATATTGAAGGGATTAACACTTCCAAAAATGTGTACTTGGTGTTTGTGTGTGCATGTGTGTTTTGTTTTATATTGTGTATGGATTGCTTTCGTAGATTGGACTTGAGGAGGTGTTTACATAAATTATGAGAAGAGTTTGAAAATGTGCATTTGCTTTCGGCAGTTTGGTGGTCCTGGCGTGAACGTGTGCAGTTGGCAGGACGTGATCCAGTTTCTATCTAACTGTCTTCTTTTGTGTTATTATCCGGATTATTAACGACAACAAAAAAATGCAACATGTGGAACAGAAAAAACAATCATTTACGTTATGTGAATAAATTATATTAAATTGTGATCCTTGTACTTGTTTGCTTCATATGTGATAATTCCCCCCCCCCCCCCCCTTTCTCTGTCTGTCTGTCGGGGTTGTGCCCCTTTCTCTGTCTCTCCTGTTCCGGGTGTCTCTGCTCTGTCTCTTCTTTTTATAGTGAGTGAGTGGTGAGTAAAATGAGTGAGTAAAGGAGTGAGTGGTGAGTGAGTGTGTGTGTGTTTGGGTTTGTGTGTTTTGGGGTGTGTGTTTTTTTTTTTGTGTTGGTGTGTGTGTGTGTGTGTGGGGGGGTTGTGGGGGGGTGTGGGGTGTGTGGTTTTTTCGATACTGATACAAATTGCAGAGATAATAATCATCGTAATAATAAAATGGATGGCTCTTATCAAATCCTTTTGCAGAACAAAACACCAATGCGCTAGCACGCTCCATTCACGCACATACTATAGTACACATACTTACATACACATAACCTATGCTCGCAGAATTGAGAAGAAGCAAGGAAAGAAAAACCGTGTTTATGGATAAAAGCGTCAGGGATTTGTTTATTTTTTACTCTTTCATAAGTCCGTATAAGTAATGGGCGAAAGAACAAAAGATTACTGTCTGGTTCGTGTGTACTCACCTCAGAATGTATGACAGTGACACATTAAAAAAATTCAAAAAAAAAAATCCTGTTGTAGACAGTAAATTTGTCAAACTCAACGGTGCATTTTGCACATAAGGGGCACAGAGAATCTAGGTTCCCGATGTCAGCTTCTGACCAATCCACGGTACTTTCACAAACGCGGGTCGTACACACTAACCAATCACAGCCACGGATCTTTTCGCTGATTTTCGACCAAAAAGGCACAAAGGCAGGGCAGCAGGCAAAAAGACAGTTACCTGTCTCAGAACACACACATATGATATGACTACTGTGTTGAACTGAAGAGACGGCGACAGTGACACACGCCATGGCATTGTGCAGGTAAGTTTGGATATCCGACATCATTAAATGAAAAAGAAAGAAGAAAAAAAAAAAAAAAGAAAAAAAAAAAAAAAAAAAAAGGGGGAAAAAAAAGAAAAAATAAAGGGAGCCATTCAGCTTCAAAATTTCGGAAGCTAAATGGCTCCCTTTTTTTTTCTTTTTTCTTTTCTTTTGTCTCCCATGTTTCTTTATTTCTACATGACTCAGTGCTGTGGTGTTTGTGTATTTTGTCGTTGTAAACGTTGTTAATAATTGTAAAGCGCTATGAGCTCCTGTAAGAAAGGGCGCTTCATGAATGTAAGTTATTATCATTATTACTTTTTTGTTTTTGCTGTGTTTTCTGTGTGTGTGTTCCCTCTGCTGACTTAAATCCGTTCTTTGGAGGGTTTCTTCAATCATTCACTCCTTTATTGCATATAATTATTTTGTTCTTTTCTTAATGCTTTATCCGCTAAGTCAGCTTTCTTTTTTTCTTTTTTCTCTTCTTCTCTTTTTCCGCTTTCTTTCTTTGTTTTGTTGTTGTTTCTCATTTGTCACTTTAAAAAAAAACTTCTTTCGAGTTGCTCAGTCCTTTTCGCGAGTGATGATTTTTCCCTGAATAACGTTCTAATGTTGCACAGACTCTACTTAAATCAGCGATTTGGAGAAAACATTGTAATAATATAAGCCTTCGCCTCGCGCTTGAAAGCTTTCACGTACCAGTTTTATTCAGCTAGTAAGTAAGTAAGTGAACATGGTGCTTAACGTCCACAGAAACCATAAGGCTTATTAGGGACGGGGAGAATGGGGGTAAGGGGGTATGGAGGTGGGGGGAGAGGAGATTATATACCTATCGCTACACTGTCACCTAGATGATTCCTGCATTAAGATGGGCAGCGATGAGAGCCATTTTAATGTTTCAGTAGGAAGTGATGGACAAAGTCACATGACAGTGTCCACAAACCACAACTTTTCTGAAGAGAAAGGAGAGCCGAAGTGGTATCGAACCGAGGTCCTTCCGCTTACCAGCCTAACGCCTTACCGCTAGGCCAAACCGGCTCACTCAATGAGCTAAAACAAACTTTCTTTTTATATCCCCAGTGTCACAGCAGGTTGGGGTGCCATACCCAGTGTCACAACGCACTCACTGATCTTCCTTGAAAAGGATGAGATAAGTTCATTGCCTGTCTGACGAACATGGGTTCTTTTTCAATGGCCATGCTGGGGAAACGGAGTGCGTAGATTCCATTTTGAAATGACCTGAACATACAACAAGTTACAAAAGGAAAACCTTACGTCGTGGTTTAGAAGAAGAAAAAAGGCTTACCCCCGAAAGTTCGCACATGTTTTGTATCGTCATGTTAAATTAGCGTTCTTTTTAACCGTTCGTGTGTTTGAATCTTGTTCGTGTTGAGAACTGTAGGCTACATGAAAAAATGAGAACAAAACACAAAAACGGGTAAAAGGAACGCTAAGTTAAGATTATCATACAAACACACGAAACATGCTTTGTATTGTCGTATTAAATTGGCGTTCTTTTTAACCCGTATATTTGTTTTGTATCGTCATGTTAAATTAGCGTTCTTTTTAACCGTTCGTGTGTTTGAATCTTGTTCGTGTTGAGAACTGTAGGCTACATGAAAAAATGAAAAAAACCGAAAAAAAAACGGGTAAAAGGAACGCTAAGTTAAGATTATCATACAAACACACGAAACATGCTTTGTATTGTAGTATTAAATTGGCGTTCTTTTTAACCCGTATATTTGTTACCATCTTATTTTAGAACGCTAGCAGTCGGTTTGTTTCAGACGTTTTGCACGTGAGAAAAATAGACAAATAGTCGGAAATCACAATTATGGTGTTCTGTGGGCAGTTGGGAAGCATTCATTTTTGCCAAAGCCGTGGTGCGGTAAATTCATGGCAGGGAAGGGGTTAAGAGCTAGGACACGTTGGACCAATACTCAATTTTGTCACGATAGCTTCTCTATGTATTTATTAATTGTCGTTGCCGTCCCTCCGTGTGTTGGAATCTTACAGCCCCTTTTTGCTCTGCGGGCGAAAATCGTAGACTTTTATCTTTTTTGCTTTTTTTCGTAGTCAACAGAGTGGTCACTCTGTGCTATAAATACAGAGAAAGAGAGAGAGAGAGAGAGAGAGAGAGAGAGAGAGAGAGAGAGAGAGAGAGAGAGAGAGAGAGAGAGAGAGAGAGAGAGAGAGAGAGAGAGAGATTGATTGATTGAAACTTTATTTCTCACGGTGAAAATATTAGCACAAAGGCCGACTCACATATCTGCCGTTGCTACAGTACTACTAATAACAGAGAGAGAGAGAGAGGGGGAGGAGGGGGGAGAGAGAGAGAGAGAGAGAGAGGGGGGGAGGGAGAGAGAGAGAGAGAGAGAGAGAGAGAGAGAGAGAGAGAGAGAGAGAGAGGAGACGGAGAGGAGAGAGAGAGAGAGAGAGAGAGAGAGAGAGAGAGTGCCTGGAGAGGAGAGAGTGTATGGGAGAGAGAGAGAGAGAGAGAGAGAGAGAGAGAGGAGAGAGAGAGGAAGAGAGGAGGAGAGAGAGAGAGAGAGAGAGGAGAGAGCAGAGAGAGAGAGGAGAGAGAGAGAGAGAGAGAGAGAGAGGAGAGAGAGAGAGAGAGAGAGAGTAGAGAGAGAGAGAGAGAGAGAGAGGAGAGAGAGAGAGAGAGAGAGAGAGAGAAGACCGAGAGAGGGAGAGAGAATAGTTTTATTGTAGAAGGCCACTGACCATTACAATGGTATGATATAAACATGCACATACCACCTATACAAAACAGTTGATAAACAACACTAAACAAACAGACAAGACAAAAGAAACAGAAAAAGAAACAAACACGAACAAAAGAGAAAACAAAACAAAAACGAAAAACCCGCACCTCCCCCCCCACCCACCCCGACCACCCCCGAAAAAGAAAAAGAAAAGCAAGAGAGAGAGGAGAGAGAGAGAGAGAGAGAGAGAGAGTAGGAGAGAGAGAGAGAGAGAGAGAGGGAGAGAGAGAGAGAGAGAGAGAGAGGAGAGAGAGAGAGGAGAGAGAGAAGAGAGAGAGAGAGAGAGAGAGAGAGAGAGAGAGAGAGAGAGAGAGAGTGCTTGGAAGAGAGAGGAGCTGGAGAGAGAGAGAGAGAGAGAGAGAGAGAGGGAGAGAGAGAGAGAGAAAAGAGAGGAGAGAGGAGAGAGAGAGAAAGAGAGAGAGAGAGAGAGAGAGGGAGAGCAGAAGCTGAGAAGAGAAAGAGGTAGAGTAGAGATGAGATGAGAGAGAGGAGAGAGAGAGAGAGAGAGAGAGAGAGAGAGAGAGAGAGAGAGAGAGAGAGAGAGAGAGAGAGAGAGAGAGAGAGAGAGATGCACGGCTTAAAAGACAAAGAGACTGTTGTTTTTTAAATAGTGGGGTAACTCGGTCCTTGCGACTCACTGCACACGGCATAATTGTTTCCATGCTGCTACAAAGGGAGCGGCTTCGTGACAAAATTAATTCCCTGAGTGCGCGCTCTATGGCGTACATTGTGTTGGTGTTACATCATGACATGTTACTCCGCAACGGAATAATGTGCCTCTACGGTTGGTTTCCACTGGAATTCACCCTGATACCATACATAACCGTGCTGGTTGACTGGGCGTAAAACACCAAGTAACTTGCTTCCACTGGGACGTGACGGCCAGGAACATAATTATGGCTAACATTAATTGTCAAAATTTTGATCAACACAGTATGTGGATGTTTTCTTTTTATTCCTTTCATTTTTTCTTTTTATTCCTTCCTTTCTTCTCTTCTTCCCCCTCCCGTCCCCTTTTATCTGTATTTAGGAAGCGTGAGGAAATTGTATGACGAGAAATTACAGTTTTTTGTTTTGTTTGTCTCTCTCCCTCTCTCTCTCTCCCTCCCCCCCTCTCTCTCTCAGCTGAATTATCCGTTGTTTTACAATGCTAGATTACCACGAAGCTCTTCGCTTAAATTATTGCTTGCAGAAAGTGCAACGGTAAAACGACATCACGAGAGCAATTAATGGTTTATTTATTTCTCTCTCCACATCCCCCTCTACCCCCCCTCCCCCCCGCCCCTCCTCTTTCATCTGTGTTCCGGAAGCGTGAAGAAATTGTATGTGGAGATATTGCTTTTTCCGGGTTTTTTTTTCTTCCAGCTGATCGCCCTCATACACCTGTGCTGGTTGACTGGGCGTAAAACACCAAGTTACTTACTTACTTTCCGGCTGAATTGTCCGTTGTTTTGCAGTGCTAGATTACAACGATTAAAACGGCATCTTCTAATCTGCTCTTTTGCGATTCGCTTATATTATTGCTTTCCAGAGAGTGCACCAGCAAAGGTGACATCACGACAGTAATTAATGGTGGCAGAGGGAGGCGGCAGGCAGGCAGACAGACAGGCAGGTAGGCAGACAGACGGGCAGGCAGGCAGACAGACAGGCAGGCAGACAAGCGGGCAGGCAGGCAGGCAGACAGGCAGGCAGGCAGACAGACAGGCAGGCAGGCAGGCAGACAGACAGGCAGGCAGACAGGCAGGCAGGCAGACGAAGACAGACAGGCAGGCAGGCAGGCAGACGTAAGACAGGCAGGCAGGCAGGCAGGCAGGCAGACGTAAGACAGACAGGCAGGCAGGTAGACAGACAGGCAGGCAGACAGGCAGACAGGCAGGCAACAGGCAGACAGGCAGGCAGACAGAGACAAACAGAGACAGAGAGAGAGAGAAACACATTCCGCTTTCTAAGCTATATTTCTGTGACACTTTACTCAGATGCATAGTGGGTATTTAACAAGTAACAAAAACGAACAACAAAAACAAATAACAACAACAACAACAAAATCGTCAGTTTCGGAATCTGTTTGTCATTAAAACGGGGGAAAAAAAACGAGACTGGGCTGTCGATGGCGGATTCAGAACTATTCGCTGACAGTATACCGCGCTTCTCACTCCCTCTGTTTGTCCACGTGCGAAGCGACAATCGCCTAAATTGCAATTTACCCGCCCTTGATTGGCTCTCCGGAAAAGAAGGAAGAAATACGAGTCCGCACTGTATTGGCAGTGAGCGCAGACGTGTTTGGCCAGGTGAGGTGGGAAGGAAGGGTTTGCACGTGCGTCTGTAAGTACAAAGTATTGGAATGGAGAAAACAAATCGTTAGGTAAATTTCTAAGGGTCTTCCCTATTTTATTGACGCATCCTGTTTATTCCCTTTCAGTGGGAACCGCACAGTTTATTATGTAAACAGGATAGTCTAAATCTAGAAGGAAATAAAGTGACAGGGAACACTCGATACCCTGTTGAAGATAACGCGGTGTTGTTGCTCTTGAAAATATTTATTGAAACTCATTTTGATCCAGAGTGGTTTTAAAACGACTTCATTAATTTCTCTCTCTCTCTCTCTCTCTCTCTCTCTCTCTCTCTCTCTCTCTCTCTCTCTCTCTCTCTCTCTCTCTCTCTCTCTCTCTCCTCTCTCTCTCTCTCTCTCTCTCTCTCTCTGCTCTGTCTGTCTGTCTGTCTGTCTGTCTGTCTGTCTGTCTGTCTGTCTGTCTGTCTCTGTCTCTGTCTGTCTCTCTCTCTTTCTGTCTGTCTCTCTCTGTCTCTGTCTCTGTCTCTCTCTCTTCTCTTTTTTTAAAAAGCAGTTTCTTTGATA
>JABMCL010003627.1:747500-752500 GCA_018857735.1 Alviniconcha marisindica
GTGTGTGTGTGTTGTGTGTGTGTGTGTGTGTGTTGTGTGTGTGTGTGTGTGTGGTGTGTGTGTGTGTGTGTGTGTGTGTGTGTGTGTGTGTGTGTGTGTGTGTGTGTGTGTGTGTGTGTGTGTGTGTGTGTGTGTGTGGTGTGTGTGTGTGTGTGTGTGTGTGTTGTGGCGGCTGCGCTTAGAATAGTCTCTAGGTACAAGATTTTGCGCTTTAAAAATAGTAGTAGTAGTAGTAGTAGTAGTAGTAGTAGTAGTAGTATTGTCGACCAGTTATCCGTTCATCCGTACTATCAACCATAAAGTCATCTAATTTATATTTTCTGCAGCCATACAATTATCGATGTGTTTGTATACCCAGTTATTGCTTTGGTTATGATGTATTCTGTGTCTTTGTGTCAGAAGTGTAATTCTATCGACTTTAAAAAACACACTTAATGAGTGACTGATTGAGAGTGTGACCGATTGCTTGAGTGAGTAATTGTGCACGCGCGTGTGTTCCCAAAGTTACTTTTGATGCACGTGCATGAAGCGAGCGCCTGTGATTGTTGGTGGGGCGAGCCTAATTCAGGTCACACCTTCATGTTTTCTTCCGTTCCACAGCCTAATTTATGTCACACTGCAACCATTTTGTTTTCCTCCATTCAACAGCCTAATTCAGGTCACACTGCAACCATCCTGTTATTCCTCATTCCACAGCCTAATTCAGGTCACACTGCAACCTTCATTTTTTCCTCCATTCGACAGCCTAATTCAGGTCACACTGCAACCATTCTGTTTTCCCCCATTCGACAGCCTAATTCAGGTCACACTGCAACCCTTCTGTTTTCCTCCATTCAACAGCCTGATTCAGGTCACACTGCAACCATTCTGGTTTCTTCCATTCGACAGCCTAATTCAGGTCACACTGCAACCATTCTGTTTTCCCCCATTCGACAGCCTAATTCAGGTCACACTGCAACCCTTCTGTTTTCCTCCATTCAACAGCCTAATTCAGGTCACACTGCAACCATTCTGTTTTCCTTCATTCTAAAAAGACACTACGGCAGCGTTTCCCCCGTAGCCCATGCCTAACTGAAGTCAGTGCTATTAGGACTACTGATGACTTTATCACCTGGTCCATAACACCACGCCAATTTGCAGGAAGATGTCATACCTCGCCTGTTTGTGGCCACGGGATCTTTGAATCCAGTTACCATGCTCCGCGTTATGCAGTTTCTCTGTCCCGCAAAAAGCTGCGCGTCTTGCTTTCATATGAAAATGTGCCTAGCAGGTTTTATATCATTCGTTTCTTCTCTTCTCCCCTTTCAGGTTGTGTTCGTTCTTCCTCTTCTTCTTATTCTTCTTCTTCTCCTCCTCCTTCTTCTTCCTCTTTTTTCTTTTCTATTCGTCCTGAGGCATGCGACCATGCACTGTTCGAACGCTAGAATCCATTTACTAACTTCTTCCTCTGTCTCCCTCTTCGCCTTTTCCTTCTTCGTCTTCCTTCTTTGCTGTTCACATCGACACAGTTGTGTCAGATGGCCAAGGGCATGGCTGCTGCGAGGATCAGAGAGCCAATAAAAAAAAAAAAATCCCAGAAAAGATAAGCCTGCAAATGCTGTGTTGACGTATTTTGCATTGCAGCTAAATCACGACGTGATTAGTCATTGCTGCGGTGGCCTTACTGGGAAGGTACTATGCTTAATTCTAACGAATGCTTTGCACTGTTCATAATTATTTTCGCTGAACTATGTGATTTACATAATTTAATGTAAGTGGTTTTGAATGAAGTGATACTGTAAACTGGCGCATGCTTGAATGGTGTACACAGAACTTGCGCCGAGACGGCAGCAGTTTCACGTGGCACCAACCATGTAACAACTAAATAGCGCCGTCAGTACACCACTTCTGTGGATATTGAAAAAAAGAAGAAGAAAAAAAGAAAAAAGAAAAGAAAAAGGATACATGAGCGCAAAGCAGAGAATAGCGCTATATAAAAGCGACCAATAATAATTATACTAATACTATACGATTTCAGCAGTCATTAAAAATGGTCAACGAACTCACATGGCCTTTTTGTGTTGTTGTTGTTGTTGTTGTTGCCCCGCCTAAAGGTGCACAGTTACGTTGACAGTATTTCAAAGACTTCCAATTTTCCAGCGACAGCTTAACTATTTTCTCAGCCCGAGTCAGTCAGAGGCTTGCCTGGTCAGATATTCTAGACACGCGTATTAATCGCGCGTGCACGCGGGAGTCTTTAACCTTCGGTGTCGTTCCTGCAGTGAGGCTGCAGTGGAATAAACGTCCGCAGAGGAAGACGGCGGAGTCTCAGTGGAGAAGTTATTCACAAGGGTTGGACAAATATGTAGGTAAATCCCAAAATGTCGCCTGCGGTTTTGATCTAGCACTCGGAGACTCATTAACTCTCTGCACGCTAAATTATGCCAGCACGAGAGGAATGGACGCCCCACAATGCATTGCGGCACCGGAACAGGAAGAAGAAAAGACTCCCCTCTGCTCGTCATTTGGCAGTGAAGAAATTTCCTCAGCTCATAATGACGGGGAGAACTATGCCTACGGGCCGACTTCAGAGTGCGGGCTCGCTTTATCTCGATACCCATCCGGCATTCCCCGCGTGTCCGGCAGTGCGACTCCGGCAGTAAAGAACACTGCAAGGGACGTAACTCCGAGTGCCAGTCTGGGGCTGTGACGCGTGAATGTGGAGGAAGCCTTCGCTGAAACTCACTGTAAATGGCGCGATCTGTCCAGTCACTTTCTGGTGTTATGCTGAGTGCCTTGGACATTCATAACTGCGGCTGCTTGCTGAAATACGAGTGAATGTTGATGCTTAGGTATAGTTGTTGCTTTGAGCCAAGTCAACCTCATAGGCTTATACCAGGGCTAATAATGCGTGTGTAATCCGATGATATAAAAGTGAACTACTTGGCCAATGAAGGGCGCACAGAAAAATTATTATAGATTATTTTAGATTATTTAAAAAAAGAGAAGAAAAAAAAGAGATTATTTAAAACTTTTTTTTTTTTTTTTTTTTTTTTTAAACTCAAACTCCACTCTGATGCCCTGGGGAGAGAGCTATGCACTCTGAGCTCAAGTCTAGTCTTTCCACATGACCTGGATAGGGCACGCCAAAAACCTAGCACCGTATGTCCTGGTGTGTGGCAGTGGACACTGATCGCAGGACCATCAGCTTGTTCTGGAGTGTCCCGCTTAATGAGCTAAAGACGTTTCACATATCCTGGCGGAGGATTGTGGATACGATGAGCTCAGGACGGTGCAACATTCCTTCTGGCAAGGGAATGAGACAGCCCGAGCAATGAAGGCCCCACGCTCCAGAGAGAGAGAGAGAGAGAGAGAGAGAGAGCGAGAGAGAGAGAGAGAGAGAGAGAGAGAGAGAGGGAGAAGAGGAATAATTCAAAACCCGTTCTAAACTTGACGACACGATTTTACGACTATGTAATTTAGCAGCTGTCTGCTTCTCTTCTTTTTCCGCCTTGTCTTTTGCGGTCTAAGATACGGAGGAACATTTGTGTTTTCATTTCTCGCTTTTGACATGATCTCTCTCTCTCTCTCTCTCTCTCTCTCTCTCTCTCTCTCTCTCTCTCTCTCTCTCTCTCTCTCTCTCTCTCTCTCTCTCTCTCTCTCTCTCTCTCGTATTAAGGGATACTGACACCAAGACTAGCTGTCTGCTTATCAAACGGCACAGCGTTAGTGGAGCGGATTGGTTTTGTTTTTGTACTTTCTGTCCGCATGAACATTTTATCGCAGTCAACAACCAAATCTCTCTCTATTTCTGTCTGTCTGTCTGTCTCTGTCTCTCTCTATCTCTGTGTCTGTTTGTCTGTCTGTGTCTGTCTGCCTGTCTGTCTCTCTCTGGCTCTGGCTCTGGCTGTCTGTCTCTGTCTCTCTGTCTCTGTCTGTCTCTGTCTGTCTCTGTCTCTGTCTCTCTGTCTGTCTCTGTCGCTGTTTAATTATCACACGAAATAATCTCGGAGAAGGAATCTTTTTCTAATTTGTTCGTTTACTCCGCTTGGACATTTTTTTCACAATCACCGTCTCTGTCTCTGCCAGTCTGTCTTGCTGGCCGGCTGTCTGGCTGTCTGGCTGGATGTCTGTCTGTCTGTCTGTCTGTCTCTGTGTCTTGTCTCTGCCTGCCTGCCTGCCTGCCTGCCTGCCTGCCTGTCTGTCTGTCTGTCTGTCTGTCTGTCTGTCTGTCTCTAAGTGCTCTCTTTGTTATTCTCTTTCCCTCTCTATTTCTCTGCCCCATCTCTGTCTCTGTCACCTTCTGTCTCTCTGTCTCTTTCTGTCTCTGTTCTGTCTTTCTCTCTGTCTGTGTCTCTGTCTGTCTCCGCCCTCTCTCTCTTCTTTGTTGTTCGTGAGTTTGTCATCAGGCACAGATTGTCCAACAAAAAACAAACAAAAAACAACAACAACAAAACGTGCTTAAATCTTTATCCTTGGGTAATAAAGTATCCTCCCCCCCCCCTCCCTCTCTCTCTCCTATCCCCTCTACCCCCATTACTCCTCAATCTCTCGCTCTAATTCCCCCCCCCCTCCTTCCCTACATCTCTCTCCCTTCTGCCTTCGACTCCTCTTTCCCCATCCCATCGTTTCAGCTTTGAAGAGCAGTTCGCTCGTCACACCTTTTTCACTTGAAGATGCTATCTAAGACACCCGGTGCGAAATTTGTCACATTAAATAACCGATAACCTGGTGAGGCGGAGCTATTTCGGAGGCTTTAAATTGGATGTCTGTTTTTGGTGGGGGAAAACTCAAATGAAATATCGACCGTAACTGACTGATCACTAAAAAGTAGAATGGAGGGGAGTTGGGGTGGGGATGGTGGGTGGGGGTAACTATGGTGATGGTAGTTTGGGGGTGTACATGTAGCTGGTGAGAGTAATAGATCGGGGTGGGGGTGGGGGTTGGGGGTGGAGTTACACATGTAGGTGGTGAGAGTAATAGATCAGGGTGGGGGTTGGGGGTGGAGTTACACATGTAGG
>JABMCL010003627.1:757500-775000 GCA_018857735.1 Alviniconcha marisindica
GTCTCATGCTCCGTTGCTTCCAACTTTCATTTTCATGAACGCGGGAGGCAGCCATGATGGCTGCGCGCGCAGCCAGATGATACTCCCATTGCGCACTCATCCCCAGCACTCACTCCGCGGGAAGTACAACCGCGGCGTGAAACAGTTCGTGAAAACGCTCTCGTGTATCACTCTTGGGCGTAAGCTTTTAGATCATGCAGTAGGTCAGTGAAAGGAACTCAGGGATGGCGTCGAGTTTTCAATGGGCGCAGCTTGCATGATATTTGTCTTTGTCTATTTGCTGATCTTTGTCTTGTCAGTTTGCTAACGATGGCTCTCGTTTACTTCTCTGTCTTTTGGCATTATGGCAGTTTCAGAGAGTAATCAGTTGGTATGTTAAATTGGATTCTTCTAATACGGTTAAGGCTTTGTGCAAACCGGAAGAACCATCCCAAAATGGAGAGGAAAGACGATTCCACATGTATTAAAGCCGAAAAGGTTCCCTGGCTTGGGTAAAAACGGCGGTGTCAGACGAATTACCAACCCATGATCAGTGATTTTAAACATTAAAAACATTTTGACGAAAATCGTCTCCCTTTTTTGACTTCGATCAGCAATTCAACTAAGAAGGTTTCGGGGCATTGGGTGGGTTCACGGATGTAGGTGGGGGTGGTGAGGGGGGTGGGGGGGCGAGAAAGTTTATCCTCTTTGTAGTTGGGAGAGTTTTTTGACGATCCCGTTTAAAAGAAATTAAATGTGGATCTCCAACTGTTTGAGAGCAATTCCAGGTTGCTATTGTAGCAGTGTCGTCAGCATGCTGTGGTCCATTTGACTTACTCAGTGTTGGAAGCAGGAAAGTGAGAGAAGCTGTATTTGCTCATTTAGATTTGTTTTGTTTCTGCCATCAAGCGCTTTTGAGGTAAGTTGCAAGGGACTGCATGCCTATGTAATCAACCTGAATATTCTAGTGACGACTTCAGTTAGTCAATTTGTGATCTCTCACAGCTTACACATTTCAAGATCACTATCCTGTCTTTGCTATTTCAATGTGGGCGTCGCCTATTCGGTAATCTTTGTCGTTTTCCGTCGAAATCAAGGCTCTAATTTCTCACATAAAGCACAGCCATGGAGCTTGTTTTGATTTGCAGAATGCTCACAATCCAAGATTTCGGTGCTAGTATGTTCTAAATACTTTGCAAAATATTTCTTGTGTTCTTTAAAAAATCTAAATTGCATATCAAGTAAGCAAATATAACTACCGGATATAAGGAAATATAATGGCTTCTATGTCATAATATTATACCGTATAGGCTTACCTACTCTATGCCGTAACACGATACTGTAAAGGCTTACCTACTGTCAGAGGTCAGCAACTCCAACAGCAACAAACTATCTTAACCGACTACCACTTCAGAGAAAAGTTACGATTGAGAGATTCTAGCATCTCTGCCATTTTGCGCCTGCAGGGGCTGGAGGCATGGGAGAGTGACAAAGAGTTTCAAGGGGCCCCCTGCCGGCAGAAGCAGTATTGCTTCCCCAGACAATTTTCTTTCCAAACGCTCTTCGCCCTGTCTTGGCTAAACGAAAGTGTATACAGTTATGCCCCCTCTTCGCAGAGTTAAAGATGGCAGTTTTGAAACGCTCTTTGCTTGACTTTCCTTACAATCAAAGTACGGACGCTGACTTAAATCAACGCTTCGTGTGGGTATTCGTAATATTCGTAATTCGTGTGTGTGTGTGTGTGTGTGTGTGTGTGTGGTGCGTGCGTGCGTGCGTGCGTGCGTGCGTGCGTGCGTGCGTGCGTGCGTGCGTGCGTGCGTGCGTGTGCGTGCGTGCGTGTGTGTGCGTGCGTGCGTGCGTGCGTGCGTGCGTGCGTGCGTGTGTGTGTTTCATGACTTTGAATTACTGAGATAAGTGAAATTCAGTTCTTAATAGTGCGTTAATGTAAATTAAGATCGAAGTACAGCTTTAATTTCCCGCTGGGATGAATAAAGTATATTGTTATTGTTATCCAGTTTTTCCTTTACTTTGAGTGAGGGACTTTAGTATTTGTCCGTTGTTCATAATGAAGTCTTCGTTGCATTGTTCTTTCATGCAAAATCGCATTCTTAAGTTGGAAAGGAAAGCACACGAGATCGGAGTCAGAACAAACATTCACACACACAACAAAAAATAAAATTGCAAATCATTTTATTATTTTATTTTGCTAATAGACACTGCAAGGTCAACATTTCTGTTGTGTCAGTTCAGTGAAAAACTTTGACAATGAGGACATGATGCGATGCACATTTCTTTACTGAACTGAAGTCTGAAATAAAATCAAGAATTATGCTAGCAAAACGTTCCCAGGCGATTCCTTTATAAAACAAAACAAACCCACAAAACCCGACAAAAACAGCAAAAAGCAAACAAACAAACAAACAAACAAACAAACAACATAAAGTTAAAACAAAGTGATTGAACGTCTAAAATCTTGAAACAAGTATGCGATTAAAATGACTGGATCTTGCTATTCAACAAGTAAACTTAAGTACATCTTAATATATGTAGAAAGTCAATACAGTACAAATGCCAGTCTGTTACGAAGAAAATTCAATATGGGCCTTAAGGTGTTATGCGCACTGTTGTTACTGTGTGATTATAACTAAATTATCACAACAGTAATAATGTCATGGAGAATTATGTTTCATGAGAAAGAGTCATCACAGGATCTACACACTGAGAAAAGACATATTGTTTAATATCATATAATTTTATGCAACAAAACTGTTGGAGGGATATATATATATATATACTAGTCGTAAAATAGGAGCGTGCCTGCTTGCCCTAAAGTAGTCAGCCACTTCAAACACGGTAGAGGAGATCAAACTATACATAAAACCTGAAAATTCAAAATTATGTTGTCATAAAAAATTCTGCCTTTTTACGAAAACATATATTTTTGTTTATTTATGTTGTTGTAAATCATGATATCAATAAATATTGGCACCTAGATAAATGAGACTCTGCTGTATCCAAACTGCTTAAAACTAGATATGTTTTTGTTGTTGTAAATAATGATATTAATAAATACTGACACCTAGATAAATGAGATTCTGCTGTATCCAAATGGCTTAAAACATAGCAGTGGCATATTAGCAATCAATACACTTAGCACAGCCAACTGCATTGCAGTTATAACTGCACCCAAGACCCAAGAACATCTGTAGACAAACCACACAAACAGCATGACACCAATACTAATGTAAAAAATAAATATAGATAAAAAATCTATATATAGAATACACCTGAGAATAAATGCCCACAGTGACACACATTTAAACGGCATAAAAATCTAATACATTTCTGTGGCACAAATGGTGGTCCGCGAGCCATACGGTGTCACAGGGTAGTCACTGTTGTGGACAAACTGGCAATATCAGCACCACCGCAAAACACAATAGGTATTTAAGCGGGAGAGAGACAGACAGATAGACAGAGACAGAGAGACAGAGACAGACAGACAGACAGACAGAGACAGGACAGAGGAGTCAGAGAGAGAGAGAGAGGCAGAGAGAGAGAGACAGAGACAGAGAGAGACAGAGACAGAGAGACACACACAGACTGACAGACAGACACAGACACAGACAGACAAACAGGCAGACAGACAGAGAGACAGATACAGACAATTCAGAGAATTCTGATCCAGCTGCAAGTCCGGTAGGTTGTTCAATCGCTCAAATAAACCTCTTTTTTTCTTTTTCTTTTTTCCCCCATTTTCTTTCTTTCTTGTTTCTTCTTCTTTTTTTCTTCTTCTTTTCTTCTTCTTTTCTTCTTCTTCTTCTTCTTCTTCTTTTTTCTGTTCCGCGTGCTCATGGTTACGAACATACAAAACGCCCACAGGCAGCTTGAAACTGGATCTGGCAGAGACGGAGTGGTTTTCCTTTGCTGCTGCCTTGGTGAAATATATAGGCGGTTATTCCAACAGAAAATTAGTAACACTAAGAAAAAGCCCCAAAACACGATTCCCCGAAAATCTGCCAACTGTTTTGTGCTGTCGCATTAATAAAAAGGCGGTTATTAAAAACAAACACAAAATCTTTACAGTGATTCGCCTTTTTTGGGCAACAGACGGGAAAAGAGGCTGTTATTGCACCAGAAAATCAGTAGCACCAAGAAAGAGCCCCAAAAGACGATTCCCCGAAAATCAGCCAAATGTTTTGTGCTGTCGCATTAATAAAATGTCGGCTAATACAAAAAACTAAAAAAATGCGGAGCCATTCCTTTTAACATTTCGTGTGATTTGATCGCTTCTCCGTTGAAAATAAAAATCGAAAACAAGGATGACTGCTAGCGTTTTTAAAAGATGATCCAAACACATAAAAGGCTAACAGAAACGCTAACTTAATATGCCAAAACATCTGCTAAAAGAACGTGTGTTTGTTTTGTCAGATGAGATTAGCGTTCCTTCGAACCTTTAATAAATGTGTTTGGATCTTCTCCGTTGAGCTTAGCTACACGCATTGTTACTTGTGGTCTCACCAGAAGCAGCAAAGAAAGAAGAGTACAGTAACAATTCAGGAAGATAGTTAGTGCTTCATCCCCCACCACCCCACCACCCACATCTGCCCCCCCCTCCCCCCCCCCCCCCACCCCACCCTCCCCACCAAAAAAATAAAATAAAATAAAAATTGAAAAAGAAATAAAAAGGAAAAGAAAAAAATAAAGAAGAAAATGTTGCCTGTACACTAACAGACCAGTGAGGAACAAAATAATGCTTGCATATGTGAAGAGTCTGAGTGTGAGACAGAACAATGCGTGGGTAAAAAATATTTGCCTGCATTCTTATTTTTCTTCAGCTTTACCTACATACAATTTTTTTAATTTTATTCTATCATATTAAATGACAGAAAAGCCCGCAGCAACGCTACCAAAGAGGTGACCACTCTAGACGTGGAAAATGACGACATGGGCCAAACAGCGGGAGACAATAAACCACAGACCCATCCGATTGATCTCCCCTAGCCTCTCCATGCAAGCGTCAATGTCACCAGCACCACCACTGGCAGCACCTTCTTCAGCATCAACACCACCGTCACCGCCATCGCCGCTGATACCAAGCTGACAACACTTAGTGTCCGGGATGAAAACGACAACTCTTCTCTCCAGACCGTGCCCGTTGTAGGTGTTGGTGACGAGAACGGTGTCGTCGGAGTCGAGTTCGCCTTGTTCAAGGTCGTCGCTTCCTCTGACCACGACGCTAACGGGGATCCCGTGTGCTCGCAACGCCAGGACGAGGGCGGAGTCTGGTTTGATTGGCAGGAGGGCGCGGGCCACGATGAGAACGTCGCGGTACTGTAACTTGCTGTTGTCTTTCCCTTCAAAAAAACAAAAAACAAAAACAAAAAACTAATAATAAATAAATAAACTTAAAATAAACTTCAATATGGATAAAAGTTAACAATTGAAAAAAATTGAGGAAAAAAGAAGAAGAAGACCAAGCTGGAGATCAGTGGTCATAGTTTTGAATATCAAAACTATATATATCCTGTTAAGCTATTTAGCCCCTGCCTTTTTGTTTCGTAGTTGTTGGTGGTGCTGGTGATATTGGTGTGGTGGCGTTGGTGTAGGTGGTGTGTTGGTGTTGGCGTTGATGGTGGTGGTGGTGGTGGTGGGTGTGTGTGTGGTGTGTGCGTGGTGCGTGTGTGGCGTGGTGGTGGCGCGTGTGTGGTGTGGTGTGTGTGTTGGTGTGTGTGTGTGTTGGTGTGTGCGTAGTGTGTGCGTGTGTGCGTGTATGTGTAGTGTGTGTGTGTGTGTGTGTGTGTGTGTGTGTAGATGTAGTGTGAGAGAGAGAGAGAGAGAGAGTAGAGAGAGAGAGAGAGAGAGAGAGAGAGAGAGAGAGAGAGAGAGAGAGAGAGAGATTCTGTGTAAGATTTTAAACTGTAAAAATAAAAAGAATTAACACACACACACACACACACACACACACACACACACACACACACACACACACACACACATACACAACACACACACAACACACACACCACACACACACACACACACACACACACACACACACACACACACACCACACACACACACACACACACACACACACACACACACACACACACACACACACACACACACACACACACACACGCACGCACACACACACGAAGAAATTACTTGGAGGCCCCGAGATCTCCATTTCAAAATTTCAAGCAAAACGCCATAGTCTACCATCAAACTAATTCTACTTATCACCGACTCAGTCGTACCCCAGAAAGCACTCACCGACCGACAATTTGTCCAGCAGCACAGAAACCAGACCCTGGCCGCACTGCTGACAATCACTGACACTTTTCAGCTCAGCACCACGCTGCACGTGCAAACCGTGGTTTTTCCAGGTCAGCATGGCGGAGGTGGGTGCCTCTGCAGGCAAGGGTGGGTTCTCCCGGGTGCTGGTGGTGACGTACTGATACAGCTTCTTGTCCTGGTGGCTGGCCAGCAGCTCTGTCTGGTCCAGGATGTCTTGTACGTGAGGCGGGCACCTGCATGACGAGTGTGAATACGTGAACAATTGTGCGAGTAGGGAGGGGTGGGGGATGGGGGTTTGTTTGATTGTTTCTCTGTTGCGCGCCCCCCCCCCTTTTCCTCTCGCTCTTTCTCTGTTGCGCCCCCCCCCCTTCCTCTCGCTCTTTCTCTTCCCACCCCCCCTTTTCCTCTCGCTCTTTCTCTGTTGCGCCCCCCCCCTCTCTCTTCCTCTCGCTCTTTCTCTGTTGCGCCCCCACCCCCCTCCTTTCTCTCGTCTTTCTGTTCCCCCCCCCCCTTCCTTTTCATTCGCTCTTTCTCTGCCCCCCCCCTTTTCCTCTCTCTTTCTCTATTGCCCTCCTCCTCCCCCCTCCCCCCCCCACCCCCCCCCCCGGTTTCCTCTGGCTCTTTCTCACTCCCGCCCTCTGCCTCACCCGGGACTTGTCTCGTTCATCACCTGATGCTCGTTGAGAGTTGGCCAAGCTCGTAGCCGCCTGGACGTCTGTTGGCCCAGAAACCAGTGCACCAGAGCCCAACGTCTCGGTGACGTCTCGCCACCTGCATGACGTTGTGCAGAACTGGAGACGCCAGCCAGGACGCCAGCACCTCCACGAAGAACTGAGCGTCGAGAACGTTCTCAGCCACCTTCCTCGGAGTGGGTAGTTCGTCGACAGTGATCTGTTTAGCTGAAATTGAAAGGACGGTTACTTTGAATGTCATTTCGATAGAGGGCGCATTGTTAAACAACTATGACTAGACAAGAACGGACAAAATCGTTCACAATAAAAATAAATAAAAAAAATTGAGGTTACCAAGACTACAAAACACACAAAAACCCTCTATGGTCGAAATACGAGTGAAACCAAAATTAATAAGCAATAAACAAAATCGATGCAAACTAAAGCTGAAAGTAACAAACAGAAGAAAAAAATCAACCACTGTATAATTATAATCTCACCTGCACCAGACAACGCATTCTGCAGTTCCTCCACCGCCGAAGAGAGCTTCTTCAACTCGCCTTGAATCTCAGCTGTCAGGGTCACCTTGGCGATGTCATGGACCCCGGTCAAGCTGTCCACAGTCTCTTTAGCGTCATTCAGAGCTTCCAGTATCTTCAGACTCTTGTTCCTCTCCTCTTCCGACGGCTCTCCGTAAGATGATGGAGTTGATCCCAATTTCGTTGAAGGGGTCTTCGGCGAAACTGGTTCGGTCAAGGTCGTTGAATCAGATTCGGAGGCAAAGAGGGAAAGAACGCCGGTGACGTTTTTGCAGTCAGACTGCACGCTCTTCTTCGTAGTTTCGATCAGTTCCAGCACCTGTCGCACTAGGCCCAGGAACTTGCTGCTGGGGTTGGCCAACCAGAGCTCGTCGACAAGGAGCCTCAGCTTCCCTCCTTCTTTTCGGGCCCTCTCTTTCATGTCGTTGAGGAACACCTCGGGGTCTGTCCAGGCAGTGATGGTCTCCAGCTGAACACGCTTCGCCAGATATTCGTCGTTGAGCGAGGACACGATCTGGCCGTGCAGCACCTCCGATATCAGGTGACCCGGAAGGTTGCCCGGTCCTCGGACAACGACCACGACGTCTCCTTGATCCACCCATTCCAACGCCTTCACCAACAACAGCAGCGTCTTTCCGGACCCAGGGGGACCTGAGGAACAAACGATGAGCTGGTCTCACGAACTGAGAGTCGTTATTTACAGCTGTATCAGTCATAAAGTCACAAGGGTTCATGTTTATAGACGCAATCATGGATATTTGGATGGTGTAACAGCACGAAACATCAGATTCTCACAAAAGTATGTTTGTTGTTGTTGTTGTTGTTGGCTGTTTTTTTTAGCTAGGACATTTGTTGACTTGTTAAATCTTTATTCAATTTGATGAATGTTTTTGAGTATGAGGTTGATATTTTTATTGTGTGCTCCGCCTTAACCTACACGATTGTTTTTTTGTTTCTTTGTTTGTTTGCTTGTTTTCGTTTATCTTGTTTCGTTTTTAGTACGCTTTTCCTTAAGTAAACTATTGACTAGGAGTTAGATATCAAGCAAGTAACGAACCATTCTTCACAAAATGCATACCATCACAGAACATACATCTTCAACTTCTTGTAATCTTTCATCCCAGTTTCCGACTTTCAGCTGCGTTTCTTTTCCATTTCCTCCCCCCCCCCCCCCCTTCCCTTCCTCGGCTTTGCAATTTGTCTTCCCCGTGTCCTCTGAAACTCAGCGCCGTGCCAGTCAAACTCAGCGTTAATCAAGTGTTTTCTGTCCGTTGAAACTGTACAACTGCTTACGGTAAGCTGGTGGTGGTGGTGAAGTGACGCTTAATGTCCTCAGATGTCAGTTGACATATTAGGGACAAGTTGTGACCAATGCCGAAGCACTGTTCAATAATTGCTTTACGTCCACTGAAACCAGAAGGCTCGTTAGGACGGACAGCCCAGGACGGCCACCTCGACTCTCACACAGCTCCTGAACTATGACGGTAAGCTACGTGGAGAGTTCCCCATAACTGCTGAAGTCGTGAACTACGTCATGTGGCTTATACACGTCATGTCCGCTACCACACTCCGTGCACTAGTTTTCGACATACTTCCGTCAACCACTGCTATAAGTGGTTGTGCCACAGTTCTCAGAAAACTGTCAGCTAACTAACAGTTTTGTTGTTGTTGTTGGTGCACAAATTACATCGGGCGTTTCTTTAATAACTGTTTTTGCCGTCACGTCACAATTAAAACCTAAATCGTCTGAGTCGAGATGGAACAAGTCATTTTCTTTACCCTAGGTGGACGCGCTTCATGCTTACGCTCGTGTTTCGACGATATGTAATGTAGCTTCCACAGACGCACTAGCACCAAAACCTTTCGGAGGGACGCTGACAGCGTCAGTGGACAGATGCGCGAAAATAAGGAGTGCACCTTCAGTGTCGTAACATATTATGGCAGAGTTTAGAGACGAAACACTGAGTGCCCCTTCAGTGTCGTAACAAATTATGTCAGAGTTTGGAGACGAAACAAGGAGTGCCCCTTCAGCGTCGTAACAAATTATGGCAGAGTTTGGAGACGAAATAAGGAGTGCCCATTCAGTATTGTAACAAATTACGACAGAATGCCCCTTCAGTGTCGTAACTAATTATGGCAGAGTTTCGAGACGAAACAAGGAGTGCCCCTTCAGTGTTGTAACAAATTACGGCAGAGTTTGGAGACGAAACAAGGAGTGCCCCTTCAGTGTCGTAACTAATTTTGGCAGAGTCTGGAGGCGAACTTAGCCAATTTGGGCAGAGTTTAGAAGGAGTGTGTCGGAAAGCGAGGCTCGGAGTGTGCTCCGTTACCTGTCAGGTAGACATAGGGCTCTGTGGAGCTGCGCCACTCCATCTGTTCCTGACGCAGCACCCACGTCTTGCAGCACGAGCCCATCTCGTGCACCGCATCCCCGACAGAGCGAGCCTCGCACGGGACACCTCCTCGACGACACACCTCCACAGTGGACATAGGCCCGCAGAACCTGCACGAAGGAGTGGGGCAGAAAGGAAGGAGCGAAGCGGGTGAAGACAGACAGACAGACAGACAGACAGAAAGAATGGAAGGCAGGTGGACATGAAGAGAGGCAGGAAAGGCGGGAAAGTAAGTCAGTAATAATATAATAATAAATTATTTATGGCGCCCGATCTCGTAAGAGCCCAGAGCGCTTGCAAAGACATAGAAGGATGCACTCATTTCATCACACACACACACACACACACACACACACACACACACACACACACACACACACACCACACACACACACACACACACACACACACACACACACACACACACACACACACACACACACACACACACACACACACACACACACACACACACTGCAAATACATGCATTACTGGTGATGAATTGGTAAAACGACAGATCAGTATGCAGAGGTGGGTTTCAGTTTTGACTTAAAAGAAGAGAGCGAAGACGATTCTAACTGGATTCTAACGTCCTGTCAACCACCTGGTTCAGGACCATGGAAAGACTGTACGTACGTAAGTAAGGCATTGGATTCTAACGTCCTCATAACCGCACAGCGTCATCTCAGGACGACGGACAGACCGTATGTAATTAAGTAATTAGATTTTAACGTCCTGTCAACTGCCGATCAGCACGACCCCACCCCCCCCCCCCCACCCCCCGCCCCAACAGAGGTTTGGCATGGGAGGTATAATTGCTATGCAAAATGATCGTGCTGAAAATAATATTTTAGAACAATTAAAAATTAACACAAAAAATGTTAATATGAAACTGCACACTCACACACACACACACACGCACACACGCACGCACGCACGCACGCACGCACGCACGCAACGCACGCACGCACGCAACACACACACACACACACACACACACACACACACACACACACACACACAGAAGCAAACAAACAAGCAACAACAACAAAACTACAAAGAAACGATGAACTTCAGCAATAAATTGTGATCCGGAAGGTTTTATAAGTCTGTGACGATGAAGACTGGAGGAGGAAATGGGAAAACTGACGAACTGAATTAAGATAGGCATGTGTTTGTGTATTGACAAGTGATTCAGTTCATGCTGAAGCATGTTTGTGTATTGACATGTGATTCAGTGTGCATGCTGAAGCATGTTTGTGTATTGAAAAGTGATTCAGTGTGCATGCTGAAGCATGTTTGTGTATTGACGTGTGATTCAGTGTGCATGCTGAAGCATGTTTGTGTATTGACGTGTGATTCAGTGTGCATGCTGAAGCATGTTTGTGTATTGATAAGTGATTCAGTGTGCATGCTGAAGCATGTTTGTGTATTGACAAGTGATTCAGTGCAAGCTAAGGATGTGCAGCAGCAACCACCATCGCTGGGGGAAGACGCGGCCTGTGAAGACAAGAGAGAACTAATATTCCAAACTGAATATGCTATGATGAGTAACTCCAATATGTCGTCAGGAGGACAGATTTGCAAGATGCATCACTTTCACGATGTTCACACAAAGCTGTGCACAACAGCTGAATTAAGACAGTCAGATAAGATAATCAGGCCTATAGAGAGAAGGGTCTGATCGATTTCAGAAATGACATAATTCACTCTAACGCCAACGTTTCTCTGAATAGGCTCTGGCTAGTATCAAGGAGTCTCCGAAGAAGGTTGGCGGAGGATGGGGGCTCGGGGGAAGGAGGCGGGAGGGGGGGGGGGGGGGGGGGGGGGGGCACAGGACGGAGTCTAAAGGCTACGACTTTGGGAGTAAAAGGTGAACTGAAGCAGAATCGAGTCTTGGTCCGTCTGCTCAACAGTTACCAGCCAAACGCCTTACCATTAGGCCTTATCGGCCCACGAACACAACTATCATATGCTTCAGAAGCGACATTACCTCGCCACCAGCTGTTTATATGTAGAGTCATCAATTCCGGAAAATCCCGTAGGCTTGATCCATTCCAGCAGCCTCTTCCACCACGTCATCGCTGCGTCATCCGCTGACGACACCTCGTCCTGACACAGCCAAAAGGTCAAGGCGCTGTCGAGGTCCAGGTCTTTACCAAGGTATTGCTGTAGCTCCTGCACAGGATCAAGTTTCGGGTTTCTGATACTAGAATTAGGAATTTGTTGTTGTTGTTGTAATATTCGAAAAATATTTCACGGTATTGAATCGTATATCTTTGGTTGAGCTGTTGTTGTCATGCCAACATTCTTCCGAGCACTGGACTAGAAAACAACAGCTCAACCAAAGATAAGTTATTTCGCTTCTCATCTCATTTTTCATCGTTTCTAACCGTTTAACTTGTTGTTTAAGTGTTTTTTGTAGCTTGACAATGGGGATTACCCCGAGAATGTGCAGGTTGTGTGTCTGTGTCATAATTGATAAGCGTTCATTAGAACCTTTCATGTGTTTGGTGCAATTACCGGTTTGAAATATCTGAGACAAAATATATTATTCATAGTTAGCTGGCCAGCTGAGACAATGATGTGGCTAGTTCACCGTTGTAAAAAGAAAGGAAAAAACCCAGGGGTAAAAAGAAAACTTCTGAGAAATGTAAAGCGACCAGGGTTATAAATACAAGTCGCTTATAATTAGTATTGTAATCGATCAGTCATCTTTTCCCAGGCGTTCTTCTGCCTCGCCTCGTGCTTACGTTCGGCAAACAAACCTCTGCACCAATCCGGCGACAGATTGTTTGGGGTACGTTAGCTGTACAGCATAATAGGCCATCTTTCGTTGGGCAACCCCCCCCCCCCCCCCCCCCCCACACACACACAAAACAAACCCAGTCTAAGATGACAGAGTATTTACCTTTAGGTACACATGGTTTCGAATCACAGCATGCATTAACAAAACGACCAAAAGAACAAAATACGCTGGTTCCTAAGGCGAACACGTATCCCCTTTTGCCCAATTCATAAGATCCTATATTTAAGGAATATGTCAGCCATGTGTAACATTACCAGGCACGTGATCATCATACCTGTGTCACTTGTAATTATGTATAATTATTGACATATTATTCTACGTTACTTGGTGTTGTTTAATAAATTTATAAAGTTGGTTGTTGTTTTCTCGAGTTTTTGTCATAAATTATGCACTTGTTGTGTGCAGAAACGTGGGATTTCATCGTTTGTTAGTGCTGTTTGTCCGTTTGTAGCTTGAATAGGGTGCTTGCGTTCAAAAGGTTTAGCATGTTTTGCATCGTCCGATTAAAATAGCGTTCCTTTTCGCCTCTTGTGTGTTTTGTTCTGCTTACGTGGCGTAGGTCCGACGAGCTGGTGTACTTTGGATTCTTCAACACTTCCTGCAGCTTTGCTCGGGTGACGTTAGGAAAAGCTGCCAACCTCGTCACCGGAATCTGCGGTTCTTGAGGTACGTCTGACGTCACAATCTGCAGCTGAAGTTGCCGCTTGTTCACCTGCCGTAAGACCTCAATGATTTCCTTTTCACCAAGGAGGTCATCCAGGGACTCAGCAATATCGTCCTGGTCACCAACCGCTTTAATCTGTTTGTAAAGAGAAATTCAGTGCTGTGGTAGTGAAAAGTGCGGAGAAACACAGGGTTGGGGGGGGGGGGGGGGGGGGGGGTGGCGGATGAGCGATGAAGAGTAGGAGGAGGAAAATGGAAAATAGTATAGAAGACAAAGACAAAGTTAGTTACATAGTTCGTTACATTTCATCCGTGACACCCAGTCAAATCAAACGCGAAGCTCATAATTATAATGGGAAAACCAAATCCAGGCACTATGCACAAGAAACACATCAAAAGACACTGCTACGCTATAGTCATTCCTTACTTTATGTGTGTGTGTGGGGGGGGGGGGGGGGGGGGGGTGAGGCGGGCGTGCGGCGGTGTGTGTGTGTGTGTGTGCGTACGTGTGCGTGTTTGCGTGCGTGCGTGCGCGCGTGTATGTATGTGTGTGTGTGTGTGTGTGTGTGTGTGTGTGTGTGTGTGTGTGTGTGTGTGTGTGCTGCGTGCGTGTGTGCGTGTGTGCGTGTTTGCGTGGTGGTGCGCGTGATGTATGTGTGTGTGGTGTTGTGTGTGTGTGTGTGTGTGTGTGTGTGTGTGTGTGTGTGTGTGTGTGTGTGTGTGTGGTGTGCGTGTGTGTGTGTGGCGTACGTGTGCGTGCTGGTGCGCGCGCGCGTGTATGGTGGTGTGTGTGTGTGTTGTGTGTGTGTGTGTGTGTGTGTGTGTGTGTGCTGTGGCGGGGGGGGGGGTGGGGGACGGGGGACGAGTTCATTACATGCAGTGCACATCAAAATGTTGAACACACCTCTATGATAATGAAGCCATACTCTTTGTGCATGTTAGACACACCTCTATGATAATGAAGCCATACTCTTTGTGCATGTTAAACACACCTCTATGATGATGAAGCCACACTCTTTGTGCATGTTAAACAAACCTCTATGATGATGAAGCCACACTCTTTGTGCATGTTAAACACACCTCTATGATGATGAAGCCAAGCTCTTTGTGCATGTTAAACACACCTCTATGATGATGAAGCCACACTCTTTGTGCATGTTAGACACACCTCTATGATGATGAAGCCACACTCTTTGTGCATGTTAGACACGCCTCTATGATGATGAAGCCATACTCTTTGTGCATGTTAAACACACCTCTATGATGATGAAGCCATACTCTTTGTGCATGTTAAACACACCTCTATGATGATGAAGCCACACTCTTTGTGCACAATCAGAATATCGAAGTCGCCTCGCTGGAGCCGAGCGTCCATCGGAGTCGGGAAGAAGTCCTTGACCTTGGGGTTGCTGATCTTGGCCTTCTTGCTCTTCTTGCTTCTCCGCTTCTCCACACATGCTCCGAACAAGGTCTTGTTCATGTAGTTGTCGAGGCTGAACTTGCTTAGAACTACCATGACATCTTCCGGCCTCTGTCCGGAAAGATTCCAGAAGACCCTCTCCACCGACAGCTGAGCACGGTCATCACGGAAATCGGATTTCTTGGTTTCCGTAACGTGGGTGAGACCGCAGCGTTGACGACTTCCCGGGTCGGTGTTGGAAAGGGCGAGGTTCTTCTCTTTCGTCTTGTTCACGTGAATCGGGGGGACGAAGTGTGTCTTGATGCAGAGTTCCGGGAACCAATCAGGGAGCTGCTCCACCCATTTTTCGACCAGTTTCTGTCGCTGTTGCTTCACTCCGTCCTCGACATCGTCGGCAGCGGGAACTGTGTCCTCGCGGCGGCCGACGCGTTTGGTCTGTAAGTAACAGACCAGCAGTAACAACAACTATAACACAATCTGTAATGTAGTGTGAAGTGAACGGACATTTATCAAGCGTAACGTGCGTCTCAAGCGCACGATACTACAGAACAACAGCGTCCCGGAAATGTACGTTTCTGGTTCTAAGATCACTTATATAATACAGGGTCAACAAAAGCGTACACAGTTAAAGGAACAATGAAATCCCATTTAAATATATGAGCAAATACGCTTCTTCTCATTCAAACACAACGCGCGCGTACACACAAACACACGCGCGCACGCACGCACGCACGCACGCACGCACGCACGCACGCACGCACGCACGCACGCACGCACGCACACACACACACACACACACACACACACACCACACACACACACACACACACACACGTCACCAGCCACGTCAGCGCTACGGTAAGTACACCACCTCGATGGCCATTGAAAACGCGCTATAAAAAAACTAGTCACTCATGTAGAATCACATGCGAGCGCAGTGAGTCTGCTCGAGAGCGGAGAATAGCGCTATATAAAAGCGATCATCAGCGCTTTCGCTGCAACCGAGGCACGTGAACGCCATGACACCAATGAAAAAAACTATTTTTTATAAATTACAGTCACATGTGCGGGGATACCTTTAAACTCCAATCAAGGTGAGCGCCACACACATTTGATGCAGTGTTTTTTCAAAATGTTGTTACATTTGTGTGGACCTCTTTAGATAATAATAATAATAATAAATTCTAATAAAGCGCTATTCTTTAACCAGAGTTAAACACTGCGCTGTACAAACATCTTATCACAAAAACTACATTAACATACATTTTGAACAGCAAACAAAACCGTAATTATTGTAGCTTAAATTACCATTATCGCCTAGACAATACAACACACACACACACACACACACACACACACACACACACACACACACACACACACAACACACACCACACACAAAAATGACTGACATGCGGACACCAGTCTCCTCTCGTCCACTCATACAACAATTAACAAAATATTAACTTAATGATCTCAAACAACACCAATTTGAATCTGTCTTTTCACCCACCCAACCCGTGCCTCCTTCTCTTGCCTATATCTCTCATGCTCTCTCCCCCCCCCCCCCCTTCCTTTCCCCCTCTCCCTATCCATATGCATCCTTCTACATTCAAATGCCACAACAGACACACATTTCTTCAGATTCTACAGGAGGGCCTGGGAAACAAGAAGGTTTTTAGCTGCGATTTGAATTGAGACAGTCTTGGTACATTTCTTAGAGTGGCCCGGGAGAGATTCCGAGAGATGGTGCCATGAAACTGAAGAACGTTGTCCAAATGATCTGAGATTTCGCTTTTGGAATTTTTAGCAGCTTTTCATTAGAAGATCGGAGAGAGCGAGACGGTTCATAAGTGCAGAGAGATGAAGAAAGATAAGGAGGTAAAGACCTTCAAAATGGCGGTAAGCAAGAGTTGCAATCTTGTACTGACAGCGGAATTTTACTGGTAACCAGTGAAGTTCCTTGAGAAGCGGTGTTACGTGATCTCGTTTTATTTTTTTTCAAAACGAGCCATGCCGCGTTATTCTGCACCCGCTGTAACCGAGCGATCTGGTCTGCTGGTAGACCTATGAAACAACCTATGATACAACCGAGGTGACTGTCGCACAGAGAACAGACTGACCAACAGAAGAAATAGCAATACATGCAACATCGTTAAACATACGATTTGTGTGTGTGTGTGTGTGTGTGTGTGTGTGTGTGTGTGTGTGTGTGTGTGTGTGTGTGTGTGTGTGTGTGTGTGTGTGTGTGTGTGTGTGTGTGTGTTGTGTGTGTGTGTGTGGGGTGTGTGTTTTGTGCGTGTGGCGTGTGTTTCATGTTCTTGTGTGTAAATGTGTGTGTGTGTGTGTGTGGTGTGTGTGTGTGTGTGTGTGTGTGTGTGTTTTTGTTTGTGTGCTTGCTGTGTACGTGTGGTGTGTGTGTGTGTGTGTGCGGTGTATTTTGTGTAGTGTAGTGTAGTTTTGAGTAGTGTTGTGTGTGTGTGTGTGTGTGTGTGTGTGTGTGTGTGTGTGTGTGTTTTGTGTAGTGTTAGGTTAGTGTGTTGTGTGTGTGGGGTTGTGTGTGTGTGTGTGTGGGGTTTTTAGTGTGTTTTTGGTGTGTGTGTGTGTGTGTGTGTGTGTGTGTGTGTGTGTGTGTGTGTGTGTGTGTGTGTGTGTGTGGGGGCGTGCTGCGTGTGTGTGTATGCCCCGCCAAAGGCAAAGTGGTTTGTGTGTGTGGTGTGGT
>JABMCL010003627.1:780000-802500 GCA_018857735.1 Alviniconcha marisindica
TGTGTGTGTGTGTGTGTGTGTGTGTGTGTGTGTGTGTGTGTGTGTGTGGGGTGTGTGTGTGTGTGTGCCTGTGTGTGGTGTGTGTGTGTGTGTGTGTGTGTGTGTGTGTGTGTGGTGTGTGTGTGTGTGTGTGGTTGTGGGTGTGTGTGTGTGTTATCCGTGTGTGTGTGTGTGTGGTGTGTGGTGTGTGTGGTGTGTTGTGTGTGTGTGTGAGTGTGAGTGTGTGTTTTGTTGTTGTTTTTAATGTTTTTTGTTTGTTTTGTTTTTCCATTAGCTCAATCTGACACTTTCACAAAACTAGGTCTCACGTGCCCTACGTCATAATTTTTATCCTAGAGTCAGGCGTTGCGCCTGGTTACAAGGTTACAAGGTTACAAGGTTACAAGCTAGCAACAGCTGACAACAAAACTCCCTAGAAAGTTACAAGAAGACTCCAGGTACTGTTTTGTCGATAGACTGTACCTAGAAAGACGCAGTATCTATTTTTATCTCAGTTATTTTTAGCTCGTGACACAGATTTACCTAAACGCTGTATGCAGAGATTTCAGTACGATCCCCTTTGCACTCGGTTTCTAGCGCTCCTTAGCCTGTGTAGGATTATTTTGCTTAACGTCCACAGAAGCGAAATTTAGCCTGTGTGGCCGGCCTTTCACTTTAATACTCTCCACACAGGGAAGAAGGGTGAAGGGGAAATCACCCTGACAAAAACATAGAGGCTGCTGCAGTTGCGAAATTTAAGGCTTCGTACTAAATTTTCCGTTTTTCTTCTGAGAGAAGGTGTGGGGGGGGGGGGAGAGAGAGAGAGAGAGAAGGAGAGAGAGAGAGAGAGAGAGAAAGGAAGAGAGAGAAAGGGAAAAAGGGAAAGAGGGCGAGAGGAAAGGAGGGGAGAGAGAGAGAGAGAGAGTCTGAGTCTGAATGGTTTATTGAAAAAGGCCGTGGGCCCATGTCAGTTGTGGTGACGAACACAGTCAAGCAACTTTAGGTCAACCTAAGGCTCACAGGTACAAAATCTGTCCAGACAAAACGGTATTGCGTACATCAAAAGCCTTGTGTAGAAAAGTAGCGAGTCGGAGTTGGAGATATTTGTTTTCAGAAGCAAACAACATTGACAATTTAAAGAGTGATGGACATCTGACATATTTGCGTGGTATATATTTATCTGTTAGGTCATTGTACATAGGACATGATAATATGAAGTGAATTTCGGATTCAATCTCGTGGTTGCAAAAAGGACATGCAAGGTCTGCCTCAGCATTCCTAGCAAAGCGAAGCCTGTGGGATCTCAGTTGTGAAACACCTAATCTTATTCTCAGCAAACAAGTTCTTGCTTTTATGTGCTTTAAATCGTGCAAAAATGGTGACATAGTCAAGCTTGATTTAAACGTGTTATCCATATGGTATCTTTCATTAGTAGCTATGGAATCAGACCACTCTTGTTTGTATTCAGAGAGAGAGAGAGAGAGAGACAGACAGAGACAGAGACAGAGACAGAGAGACAGAGAGAGAGAGAGAGAGAGAGAGAGAGAGAGAGAGAGAGAGAGAGAGAGAGGAGAGAGAGAGAGAGGAGAGGAAGAGAGAGATGCAGGAGAGAGAGACTGATGGAGAGAGAGCGGGCAGAAGAGGAGGGTCAGTCGGAATTTAAGGCAAAAATCTGAAACAGAATAGCTGTTAGCGTTCTGAAACAAGATCCAAACACAAAAAGGTGAAAATAAATAAGCGTTCGCTTGAACCTTTTTGTGTTTGGGTCTGGGTTTCAATGCTAAATATCACGTTGTTTTAAAAAGCGGTTTGTTGTTGTTGTTTTTCATTTTGTGTTTTGATCCTTTTCTGGAACGCCGGCGTTAAAAATTGCAGAATTCTTTTTTAAGAAGCCACGTTGGCTGTTTCAGTGCCAGAAAGTGACCAAAACCGCCACAAAACTACAAACGATTAAACAGCTCCATCGTAAATGATTCGCTTTAACACACTTAGCCCACAGCTCACGTTCTAGTGTGCTTAAAAAAAAGACGAGGAGAAAACAGCTTAGAGTGATTGTACGAACGTAAACAGCATGCAGCAGAAGAAAAAGAAACACCGAGGCGGCCTTGATCATTTCATGCGCCGAATCTCCCGCGTTGTAAAGTGCAATAAAACTCACAGAAGGAGCCGTCCCCTTGCGCACACGCGGGGCAAATCAAGCCATTGGAGAGAAAGAATTAGAGTTCAGATAGGCGAGGAGAAACTCCCGATATCGCCTCACCCCCATCTCTCCGCCACTTTTTACTCACTACAGTCGCTGAAAAATGCCGTGCGCATCAGCGATGCGAATCGGCAATAATTCCGATTTCAAATTTTATCTACGCAGCATCGGAACGAGGCTAATAAATCACTTTTTTTCTTCTTCTTTTTTCCTGGTTGGGGAGGGGGGAGGGGGGGGGGGGGGGCGGAGTTGAGATGCGATAACTGGCGAAAGACTTGCTGTATGTAGCTTGGCGATCAAAGTGAGCGGGGATCTGAATGTGGGCGGATTTTTCGGTTGTGAGAAGTTAATCTGTGATGCCCTTTCTCCTCCTCCCTTTTCGTCACTTTTCCACCTCCTCTTTTTGGTTTACCCTCCCATAGTGCTCCGCGGTCTAAACTCCAGCGACGCTACATCAAAACTTCAAAGACAATATGGCTTCCTCGCCATCCTCCGCTTTGATCATCATTTTAAGGGGGCAGTGCTGGAATTAATTATATCGAGGCCGAACACCTCGACACCGAAGCAATTTTCCCCCGCAGAGAAATACACTTCACTTTTTAACGAAGGCGTTTTCAAGTCAGACGGAAAATGATTTCTGCATTATTGAATCAAGACCGTTTCTGCAGAGAGACCTGGAAATGTAGTCTTGCATCCTAAGCTGAGCGCCTAACTGCACATGTTACACTAACGAATTGAGAGTTGGGCCTCATAAACGAGCATGACTGACTGAGAGGAAGTGCAATTTCTGCGCTCGGGGAAATCGCATTGTGGGAACAGAAAGCCGACATCAAACGACATCAGAATGACGATTCCAGAAGGGCAATGAGGGGGAGAAAACCCGTTACAGACACACACACACACACACACACGCACGCACGAGCACGCACGCACGCACGCACGCACGCACGCACGCACGCACGCACACATACACATGCACACACACACACACGCACGCACGCACGCACGCACACACACATGCACACACACACACACACAACACACGCACGCACGCACGCACGCAGGCACGCACGCACGCACGCTCACACACACACACACACGCACGCACGCACACACACACACACACACACACGCACACACACACACACACACCCACACACACACACCCACACACACACACACACACACTCACACACACACACACACACATACTACAAGCACGAGTCTCAAGA
This sequence comes from Alviniconcha marisindica, assembly GCA_018857735.1. NCBI lineage: Eukaryota > Metazoa > Mollusca > Gastropoda > Provannidae > Alviniconcha > Alviniconcha marisindica. Next base: position 783,412 of record JABMCL010003627.1, read on the forward strand.
AAAATGACAAAACTTGAGCCGAGGTCATGTATAAAAACGTTGTCGTTTTTAAGCCGTGGTTATTTTCTGTGTGCTTCGTGCTCGAATTTGCTTAGCTCTTTATTAGCTTTCGTTATTTCAGTTTCTTGGCCAGTGAGTCTTTGGAAGCTAAAAAGAGCCTAGTATGTTCAGCAACAGAAGTATGTACGCTGAGCGCATACAATGTCAGATGTGTTAATGAACGTAAAAACCGATTCACTGCTCTGCCACCAGCCACATTTTTGTCCGAAGTAGGTCTGCAAGTAAAGGTACAACGTCAGCTCTCAGTTCCTGACAGAGGGCACCTTCATTTCTGGGTCGCAATACCCCACTGTGAGATGAGAGTAAAAGATACCTGTTTTACTCCGTGGGCCCACACGGAAAACTGCGTTAGCCAAATCTAATGCAGTGCAAAGGTAAGGAAAGGAACTTTAAAAAAATTAAAAAATTGTAGGTGAATGGACCGGGTAGATACACACACACACCAACAACAACACACACACACACACACACACACACACACACACACACACACACACACACACACACCACACACACACACACACGCACGCACGCACGCAGCACGCACACACACACACACACACACACACACACACACACCACACACGCGCACACACGCACGCACACACACACACACACACACACACACACACACAACACACCCACACACACACACACACACACACACACACACACACACACACACACACACACACACACACACACACACACACACACACACACACACACACACACACACACACACACCTGCCTTCCTCACAAACGCATGCATCATTATTATGATCAAAAGAGCAAGAAGAATAAAAAGAAGAATAAATTCCTGGCAGTGGGCGAAGCATGCGTGGCTACATTCTGACCTACTTCAGGCTGTAAAGTGTAAAGGAACACAATTATATATATATATTGTTTTTATTTTTTATTTTTGTTTGCTCTGGGTTCTCAACAGAGTGGGGGGTGGGGGGTGGGGGGCGGGAGGTGGAGATTAATTTCTTCGTCCGCAGTATCCCGCTGACGGTCTAAAATCGGGAGACGGTTCAAAACATAATGTAAAAATAACATAAATAAATGAATTAATAATTATGTAGATAAATATAATACTCCTTTGCTCCTATTGCCTTCAAAATATGTTTGTTTTGTGACTGTTGATGCGTTGTTGTTGTTTTTTTGGGGGGAGGGGGGTTGTGTGTGTGTGTGTGTGTGTGTGTGTGTGTGTGTGTGTGTGTGTGGTCTATTTGGTTGGTTGGTGGTGTCGAAATGATGCGGTTTTAGTTTTCTTTTTGTCTGTTTGGTTGGTTGGCGTCGAGAAGATGCAGCCGGTTTTTGTTTTTGTTTTTCTGTTTGGTTGGTTGGTGTTGGGAAGTCTGAAAAAGTATCGGTACGAGGAAGGCATTTTGACTTGGTATTATATAATACATTGCAATACAGCAATACAACAATAATTTATTGGCCCTCAAAAGGAAATTCGGTTGTCTGCCTTTTGTTTTATTTTTTACACATAATATAGTGAAACAAGTAAATAAAAAGTAAGTAGATATATAAAAAATGCTGTTTCACCCGCAGCGGTGCCGATCTCGCTCACACTAATGCCATTACACGCTTAATTTTAGTAAACACAACAGCAAAAACGACAACAACAAAACAAAGATGAACACACACACACACACACACACACACACACACACACACACACACACACACACACACACACACACACAAACACACACACACACACACAACACACACACACACACACACACACACACACACACACACACACACACCACACAACACACAACACAACACACCACACACACACACACACACACACACACACCTGCCTTCCTCACAAACGCATGCATCATTATTATGATCAAAAGAGCAAGAAGAATAAAAATGACTTAAAGTCATCTCACTATCTGAGCATATCGCAACAGGAATCCCAGGCATATCAGACCATAATGTCGCTTTTAGCTACAGAAATTAGATGGAAACATACTAGCAATACATAATGCAGGCATTCATATTCAAATTCCAGGGCATATGCATGAGTACATGAGCAGCCCCTCCGAAGCTACAAGTCCCAGCAACTGTCCTGTGAAACTGTTTTCCGTTAGGTTAGGTAAACTTGTTTCACGCCGAGTTGTCTCCGAAGTGGCACTGGCAGAGACCGAAATACCAGGAGGTGGAGGGATACCTAACGCTACACTGTCACCACCAGAACGACTCCTGCATTAAGATGGGCAGCGATGAGAGCCGTTTTAATGTTTCATTAACCGCTAGGGGGCAAAGTCACAAAGACAGTGTCCACAAATCACAAGGAGTTTTTGAAGCGAAAGGAGAGCCGAAGCGGAATCGAACCGAAGTCCTTCTGCTCACCAGCCTAACGCTTTACCACTAGGCCAAACCGGCTCACGAACTGTTTTCGGGTCAGTATGCAAAGTGTAAGTAAAGAAAGCAATACTTGTGCTTGGACCACGTTCACCAAATCTTAAGCTCTTTTGCATTTGGAGGAATATCACACGAGAATGTATCCCCCATACTCTCGGTAAGATGAAAATGTGACAAAACCATGAATTTTAAATCAGCCCTGAGACGAGTTCATTTTCATTTTGCCGAGTATGAATTTAAAGTAGTGTATTTTTAGATAGTTACTTAGTATTAAGCCAGTTACTCAGCCGCATGGTTACACTGACGAACTGACAATACAACTATTCACTAGATCCTCCTTGTGGCTGGTTGGTGAGTTAGTTAGTTATTGGTTTGTTAGTGTGCTTGCTTGAGGATGTACCTCTGGTGGGGTTTATGTATATTGTACTTACTCGCACACCAGGTGAGAATTACTGCAGGCGATTCAAGAATTCATTGTTGTTGTGTTCATGGGACGGCTTTCGATCGCCGATTAACTCTTTTTGTTTGTCGAGTTAACCAGTAATATAGTTATTAACGCGTTCGTTCTAGTAGTTCTTTAGTTACGCAGAAAACCGACGACAGTTCTATTTTTGTAGCAAGTTAATTTGGTCAATTAGCTGATTAGTTACACTGACATTTAACAACACGTTTATGTAGTCATCCACCCTTGCAGTTGGTTAGTTAGCTAGGTAGCTAAATAGCTATACTGACTGGCAGCTGACAGTATAGTTATTCAGTCATTCTTTCGTCGTTGCACGTTCTATGATTCTCAGTCACTTCCGGGTCTTGCCGCTCCTTGGTTATGAGGCTTTCGCACTTTCTCTTGCTTCGGACCCCACATTTCGGAATTCACTCCCACAAGACCTTAGACACTGCTCAACCCTGTCATCTTTTAAAGCCAAACTGAAAACCTTCCTCTTCTCACAGTATTTCCTCCCCAGCTAATATCAGTACCCAGTTTGTGCTACAGTCATTGTGCGTGTGTGTGTGTGTGTGTGTGTGTGTGTGTGTGTGTGTGTGTGTGTGTGTGTGTGTGTGTGTGTGTGTGTGTGTGTGTGTGTGTGTGTGTGTGTGTGTGTGTGTGTGTGTGTGTGTATGTGTGTGTGTGTGTGTGTGTGTGTGTGTGTGTGTGTGTGTGTGTGTGTGTGTGTGTGTGTGTCCATATAATGCCTTATGTAAATTGTTTTGGTAGGACTGTCTTCTACGTGTGTATATAATGTTGTATTCACATGAGGTTAATATGTATGATGTGAGCGCTCAGGGCGTTGATGAGCGCATGATAAATGTGCATTATTGTTATTAATGATAATAATAATAATAATAATTTTGGTAAAGTTTATGTACTTTGTATTTACTCGCATGCCAGGTGAGTTACCTAGGCGAATCAGGCCTGTATTGTTGTGTTCCAGCGTCTGACGTCGTTCGGCGGGTGCTTATTACTCAGCTCCCTTGTTTATTGATTCCACGTACAGTTATTTATAGTCAGTCAATCGGTAAGTCAGTCAGTCAGTCAATCAATCCTAGTTCAGTGGCTCCTTCAGCAACTGGCACAGGACTAAGTGGGCGTCTGGTTGGTTTCTTTCTTCTAACTCCTGAGCTTGTGTGCTCCCAGCAAACACTGATTAACAGTAAGTCCACTCGTTCATCCCTGTCGGGCCAACTGGAGCAGTAAAATCACCCTGTAACCCAACACAATGCCGTAGCCACAACCCATCCCCTTCTGCTCCCTATTGGAGATGTAAAATCAGGTTGACTCAGTTGGCGGGGGCCCACAGGTGCTAATAAGAATGCTCACATCAACTCCCACACGCTGGATCCATTGGGCTTAAAAACCAGCCAGTTCCTCGGAGAGAAGCCGGGAGCTGGAAGAAACTGGATGCAGAAGTAGTTAATAGAAACCTGGCGACGTAATTCTCAGAGAAATTTCTTCAAATCTCTAGGAAGGAACTGAATTTGCTCTGTCGATTTGGTGGAGCCGTCGGACTCGTATCGCTTGCATGGCGTAAACCTCCCGAGACCCATCTGCCAGGAAAACGGTATGCCGGCATCTCTCTCTCTCTCTCTCCTCTCTCTCTCTCTCTCTCTCTCTCTCTCTCTCTCTCTCTCTCTTTCTCTCTCTGGTTCAGGCGGCTCTCTCTTCATCACCGTATTTCCCAGCCCTTCAGTCTCTCTGGGTCTCTCACTGAGTCTCAGTGTCGGTCTTTCCGACTGTAACCGGCCTGGCAGACCGTGGCTCATTCTCTCCCTCTCTCCGGCTTCGGCATCACTGCAGTGCGGCATTTCTCTCTGTCTCTGTCTCTGTCTCTGTCTCTGTCTCTGTCTCTCTCTCTCTCTCTCTCCTCTCTCTCTCTCTCTCTCTCTCTCTCTCGTCCGGCTTCGGCATCACTGTGCATCTTTGCCGGTGTGTGTGTGTGTCTCTGTCTCTGTCTTTGTCTCTCCGGGTCTGTCTCTCTCACGCTTTGTCTCTCCGAGTCTGAGCTGTTTCTCTGTCTCTGTCTGTCTGTCTGTCTGTCTGTCTGTCTGTCTGTCTGTCTCTCTCTCTGTCTCTCTCTGTCTCTCTCTCTCTCTCTCTCTCTCTCTCTCTCTCTCTCTCTCTCTCTCTCTCTCTCTTCATCAACAATCCCCTCGTGGTTTGCTTGTTTTGATGGTCTCCCGACAACCCCTCCCCGCAGAGGCGGAAGCAGCGAAACCCGCAACGGAGGCTAATCGGAGCCAGGATTGGCTGGCGGGTCTGGAACTGGGCGTCGCCGAAAGCCAGACTGACAGACCGGGCAAGCTCGCTTTGAAGAGCGAAGCTACTTGGAATCTCATTTGCTTCATCAAACGGCGGGGGCTCTGCACGGTCTGGCAACACCTGAAGTGCCCAAGTCAGCGGCAACATGGAGCCCAAGTACAGGGACACGCCGCTCAGCTCTTGAGGGACAAAAAAAAAGAAGAGAAAGAAAGTCCAAAGCTGTTCGCGACGACTCGAGTGACGTTCACCGTCAGCAGCTGCCGGACTGAGAGGGCCGGTCAGTCGTGGCCGAGGAACTTCACAAGTCTCCAACCGAGTGGCAGCAGCTTGGCACCAAAAGGCGGAGACTGGTCGCCGTGTTTGCCTGGCCTTCAAGTGTCCCGTTGGGAGTCCTGCCCGGACTGAAGTTTCCACGTCGTCTAGTCAGTGATTCGCATCGTCAGGGTGACGGCATCAAAGACTGACTTTGACTGACTGACTGACCTAGATGACTCCAGAGCCATTTCAGTCAGCGAACTTGAATAGGGCCTGAAATCAGGGTTGTTCTGAGAGTTCTGTGCCCACAGCCAAGGCGTACGGCAATCGAAAGAACTATACACGTTGTTTGTGGCTCGGTTAAGTCCTACGCGTGGACATGGCAGCGCTATGATTTCTGGTTTAACTGCCGTAACAGACAATATGCATAATGCGAGTGAGTGAACTACGGTTCTGTCAACATGTTTGATCGCTGAAGGCTGTCATCGTCAGTCGCTGGACGGCTTCAATCAAGGACAGGCAATAATTCACAGGTAATTTTTATCAGTAGTGTAAAACTCAAAGTCTAGACTAAAAGACCAAACGCTGCTCAGAAATGACGATGTTAGTTTCTTTGACTTGTTTGTTTTTATCTTTATTTATTTGTTGTTTGAGAGGTTGGTTCGCTAAGCCTGTAGCTGGCTGGTTGCAAGTTTCGTTGGCTGATGATTTCATGTACGCTTTAAACACTGTTTTCTTGAACGCACTAGTAAATAACATTGAAGACGAAGACTGCTCAGTGTGATCAATACTTCTTAATTCTTCTGGCTGTCTTCCCCGCCCCTCGTCCCATTTTTTATTTTTTATTTTTAACGTTATACTCTTCGTCACTGAAACTGACACATTAGTTCCATTACATATCTGGCGGATACACTAGTCGTGTAGGCCTGCTATATTAGAATAATCACTGTGGTACACTGACATATCTTCTGCTGGTTTCTTAAAATATTGCTTGCCTATCGACCGTCGTCTGATACATGAGAACTCACAAAAGTCAGTGAACACCAACTGAAGCGGAGTAGGAGAAAAAGGAGGAGGATTTTGAGTCATGGTCGGCTCAAAAAAAACAAAAACAAAAACGAAATAATTGTCCAACAACAACAACGAAATACTCATGATGCTGGCAGTAGTAGTACTAATGATGATGATGATGATGATGATGATGGTGGTGGGATAAAGATGATGGGATAATTAAAACCGAAAGGCGACACCTCTAACGTTTTTCATGAATTATCGTGACCAAGGCGGCTTTGGATGATTGTTGAAAATTACATCTTCGACAAGAAATTATTGGGGATCGTAAACGTGCAAAATGTCTTTCTGCGGAGTAGACATCGAATTTAGCTGCTCTCACTGTCAAAATCAAAACATACAAACAAGATAAACAGGCTTGCACACGTTAACGATTCCACAGCAGCGGACAAACGGAAAGGTGTAGAAATTCGACCAACAGAGAAATGGATGAGTAGACTAGGTGGCACGACCTACTGGGTGGCACGACTCTGTAAGAGCTGGCTTTACCCAAGGAAAGCGGTAAATTGAATTTGCCGTGGGACACGTTCCGGACAGTTAGCAATTGCGGTTGATTTTAACGTCCCGATCAACTGTAGGGGATCACCAGAGGGCGAGACAGTTCAGGAAAGGCGAATGACCGGTGTATGCAAAAACAGAAAGACAAAATACGAAATACACCAAAATGTTTCTTTTTATTTTTTGACTGAAATAACTGTTTTCAGTTTATTGCTTAATTTCCAAAGCTACCATTCTCGTAAACTGAGGCACTTTCGAATATAAAAAAAAGAATATGATCTTAGATCATTTCTACTGAAATATTTGCTGGGTTTGTTTGGATTTACTATGATTTTATTAAAAATTACCAAGAACAACAACAAAACTAGTTCCTAATAATATATCAATGTATTCCTACTATGTTAGAAATTAGTTAAATGGTAAAATATGAATTGTTTGCATGACTTATTCTGAATTAGCTAGTAAGCATCTGTTATAGGTACTGTCATCATCGTGAGGCTGAGCACCACTTCAACAAATTTCAAGTAAAAAAAAACGAGCAAAACTAAGGCATGCCTTTGGTCATAGACTGACTGTTGTTAAGTGCATCATTTTATTTAGGATTATTTACAAGTATCAAGAAAAAAAATCTCGAAGTACGTTTGCTTTTACAGTGAACAGTGTTCCGATTTTTCGCGGTCTGATTTTTGGAACAAAACTAGGCGTTGGAACAGAAATAATCAACGCAAAACGCCCACATTATTCTGGGGTTTTGTTACGCAGAAGACACCAAAGCGTCATGCACAACAGTTTATTTTCGGTAAATACACCTTAGCAGCCTGTCGACTGATAGCTCTAAAGATTCCAACAAGGCTTGACTGGATCCAGGTTAATTCCAGACTGCCACTGATCAAAGCGTAAAAAGAAAAGGCGTGAAAAAATGTAGTACGGTCAGCATCGCGCCATATTCGGGTGTCCGCATTTTATGATAGGTTGACGGCTGCGACCTGTGATTTGGAACTCTCTTCCGCTGACTCTCTGTCAGGCATTCGTCTTCACTCTCTTCTTTTAAGTCGAAACTGAAAACCCACCACTTTTCTTCTGCATCCTGATCTGTCGTTTTCTTCCTTCTCATTCTACCAACCCATCACCAGTAGTGCATGTGTGTGTGCGTGTGTGTGTGCGTGCGTGTGCGTGCGTGCGTGCGTGCGTGCGTGTGTGTGTCTGTCAGTCTGTCTGTCTGTGTCTGTGTGGTAAGAGGAGCGTATCCATATGTCTTTGTAAGCGCTCCGGGCTCCTACGAGATGGGGCGCCATAAATAACCTATTATTATCATTATTATTGAGCGATCGATCAGTTTCACTTTCAGAACCTGAATCGAGTCATGCCCGCTGTATGGAACTAAATCTGCATCCGCTGACCGCATGCTTCAAAGTATATATCTGTATAGTATACAGACTTACCCGATTTTAAATATGGAATTAGACACGTAAGCTTGAACATTTGCGCTGCAGGTCTATAATTACGAATTTAGTTGTTGTTGTTTTTAAACTATAGGCCTACCATATTTTCTGTTCCGTTCTGCTATCTTCATATGTCTCAAGTCTCTGTTTGCTGTCTGTTTTAAGTAGTGTATAAGCTAGGTTTTGTATAGTAAATATGCTCGTGTGTGCAGCCGGGTACCTTTCAATGCGTGTGTCTCTGTGTGTGCATGTATGCGCTTACGATGATGATGATGTAGGGCTTCATGTCCTCGGATGTCGGGTTGACATATTAGGGACAAACTGTAATCATGCGCTTACGGACACGATTTTGTGCTTTATAGATATTTAATTATTATTATACGCTGAGGCGATTATTAGCTTTACTCAGTTCCTCAAAAGCATGTTTTGTGAATATAATGTGTCATGAAAGGTAATTTTGAGTTGTGACTGACGTTTATCTGCGGTTTTACCCAATCCGAAAAACGAAAGCAAAACAACGACGCCAACAAAACTGACACGAACGCGCTTTCAGACCAGTCACACAGATAGAGTTTATTTTACAGCTTCAAACATCTATCCATGCGTTCTGTTCCAGGACCTCCGAACTTGTAACAGAGAAAACTGCTTCAGTCTCAACCCCGACTACTTCACTGGCTCCAACCAGCAACACCTTCAACAACAACAACAGCAGCAACAATAACAACAGCAGCAGCAGCAGCAGCAACAACAACAATAACCATGATGATGATGACAGATTATCGTAGCTGCCGTTACGACCACAACGCCCCAGTCTTTGGTGGTGGCGCGGGCGCCGGTGGCAGTGGCTTGAACGGCGGCGGTCCCTACAGCAGCAGCGACTTCGGAGACCCGAGAAGCTTGATGGACATTTCCTACTCCCACCCGGCCGCTCAGGACATCTTCGGGCCGCACCCGGGGGCCAGCTACCCGCGGGGTTTGCCGCGCCAGTACGGGGACATGTACGGGTACTCGGCCAACCCGTTCGGCTCGCAGCCCTATTTCCCGGACCAGCATCCGGGTTCTTTAGATTTCCGCTCACGTGGCGGGATGGCGTCCTCGTCGTCGTCCTCCTCTGCCGCCGCCACCGCTGCCGACAAGGACAAGCACTTCCTGTCGCCCACGAAGGACGAGCGAGCAGGAAACTGCCGAGACGAGGACACTAACAACAACAACGTCAGCAACAAAGCTCACCTCCCCAACAACAACAACAACAACAACAACAGCAGCAGCAACAGCAGCAGCAACAACAGCAGCAGCAGCAACAACAACAACAACAGCAGCGGCGGCAGCACAAACAACAACCACCACCACCACCACCACCATCACCACCCGCACCACCAAAGAACACCCTCCTCCTTACCCGCCGCCTCCTCCTCGGACAAGACGTTGCTAGGAGAGGGAAGAGGCTCCTCCTCTCCTACCTGCAAACCGTGCTCGCCTGCGGCTCTTCACGGCCCTTGCGGCGGGGGCGGCGGCGGCGGCGGCGGCGGAGGGGACGCCGGAATGGGCGCCGGGGTCTCTGACGACCACAGCGACGACGGCTTCGACAAGGACACGGGGTCCTTGGCCTCCGACGACGATTCGGACGAGCACGTACCGCACGTGCTGGCTCCCGGCTACCACGGGCCCAACAGACGCTGCCTCTTGTGGGCGTGCAAGGCGTGCAAGAGGAAGACGGTGGCCGTGGACCGGAGGAAGGCCGCCACGATGCGGGAGAGGCGACGCCTGAAGAGGGTCAACGAGGCCTTCGAGACCCTGAAGCGACGCACGTGCCCCAACCCCAACCAGCGGCTGCCCAAGGTGGAGATCCTCCGCAACGCCATCGAGTACATCGAGAGTCTGGAGGAGCTGCTGCACGGCTCTCGCGTTGCACGTGCCGAGGACGGCACGGTCTGTGCTGCCACTGACGGCAACTCGTCCAGCGGGGGCTCCGACTATATGGTGAGTTGAGGCAGTGAGATTGCGCGTACCTAGTAATCATGGTGTTTACGTCCACATAAACCATAAGGCTTATTACGGACGTTTCCCAGTACCTCTGTATTCCAGAAACTATGTTTTCCGGGACCTCTGTTTCCCAGTATCTTTGTTTGCCAGACCTCTGTTTCCCAGTATCTTTGTTTGCCAGGACCTCTGTTTCCCAGTATCTTTGTTTGCCTGACCTCTGTTTCCCAGTATCCTTGTTTGCCAGGACCTCTGTTTCCCAGTATCTTTGTTTGCCAGGATGTCTGTTTCCCAGTACATCGTTTTGCCAGGACCTCTGTTTCCCAGTATCCTTGTTTGCCAGGACCTCTGTTTCCCAGTATCTTTGTTTGCCAGGACCTCTGTTTCCCGGTATATCTTTTTGCCAGGAACTCTGTTTCCCAGTATCATTGTTTGCCAGGACCTCTGTTTCCCAGTATCCTTGTTTGCCAGGACCTCTGTTTCCCAGTATCTTTGTTTGTCAGGATCTCTGTTTCCCAGTATCTTTGTTTGTCAGGATCTCTGGTTCCCAATATCGTTTTTTGTCAGACCTCTGTTTCCCAGTATCTTTGTTTGGCAGAACCGGGGTAAAACACCAAGTTATTATTATTATTATTATGATTGGCAGGACCTCTGTTTCCCAGTATGTTTATTTGCCAGGATCTCTGTTTCCCAGTATGTTTGTTTGCCAGATCTCTGTTTCCCAGTATCTTTGTTTGTCAGGATCGCCTATTCCCAGTATCTTTGTTTGCCAGACCTCAGTTTCCCAGTATCTTTGTTTGCTAGGATCTCTGTTTCCCAATATATTTGTTTGCCAGGATCTCTGTTTCCCAGTGTCTTTGTTTGCCAGGACGTCTGTTTCCCAGTATCTTTGTTTGCCAGGATCTCTGTTTTCCAATCTGAAACAGAACTAGGCCCTCTGTGCAGAATCAACAAACAAAGGAGTTAATTAGCACTCTAAAGACGCCACTCAAACACAGCAAAGACCCGAGTCGCCTATGGTAACTCTCGCCTGACATGCGGGTAAATGGAAGATACACAGCTTCCACTACAGGTACATCCTCTAGGGATGTACCATCATCATGAGGATGTACTCTCACGCCAGGCGAGTGTTAACGTTGGCGACTCAGGTCTTTGTTGCTGCGTTTGTGTCACGTCTTTTCAGTGCTAATTAACTCTTTTGTCTGCTGATCCTAAGTTTACAAGTTCCTCTTTTTCAGTGTCTATGTTTCCCAGTACCTAAATTTCTCATGAAATACGTTCTCCGGTTCCTACGTTTCCCAGTACATATTTTTCCAAGACCTATTTTTCTCGGTATCTATGTATAAAGAGATTCTAACAAGGCTTGACTCGATCCAAATACTGTTTTACAGTACCTATGTTTCTCATAATCTACGTTTTCAATTTCCTGTGTTTCCCAGTACCTATGTTTTCAGCGGCTTTGTATGCCTGTTCCTATATTTTTCACATACCTACGTTTTCCAGTACTGTTTGTCTTACCACTCTGCATGCGTGCGTGCGTGTGAGCGTGTATGTGTGTGTGTGTGTGTGTGTGTGTGTGTGTGGTGTGTGTGTGTGTGTGTGTTTGTGTGTGTGTGTGTGTGTGTGTGTGTGTGTGGTGTGTGTGTGTGTGTGTGTGTGTGTGTGTGTGTGTGTGTGTGTGTGTGTGTGTGTGTGTGTGTGTCTGTGTGTGCGTGCGTGTGTGTGTATGTGCGTGCGTGCGTGCGTGCGTGCGTGCGTGCGTGCGCGTATGAAGCGAGCAGTACCGACGATGGAGTACTACTGATGTTGCAACGTTGAAATTAATACGTGTATGATTTATTCCTATGCTGTATCATGTTATTTAAAATAAAATACAAATTGGAATCACAGAACAGTACGTTTTCAGTGGACAACTCAAAGCAATGAACATAAGATTTATCAATATAAATTCAGCAAAGCAAGTTGATACAACGCGTCTTAAAATCTCACCAGAAAACGGTCTATCGTTTCCAAAAACAAATACTGATTTTCGATTTAAACATTAATGTGCCTGCCATACTTTAAAACACGTCAGACAAAGCGGTGGGACTACGCGTAAATGAATAAATAATCAGAGACAAAAATGCTTCGCAACTAAGGGAATGCGCAGCAACGGGAAGAACAGAAACTGTTTCAAACAAACAGTATGAACTTAAAGGTAGAGTTAGGAGGATACTATGCTATCACACAAAATGCTGCTGTTATTTAAAACGTTGTCGGTGAAACGTTGCGCTTTGAAATTTGGCCTTTTTGCGTATTTGTTTGATCGGGAGGTTTGGGGGGTGGGGTGTGTGTGTGTGTGTGTGTGTGTGTGTGTGTGTGTGTGTGTGTGTGTGTGTGTGTGTGTGGTGTGTGTGTGAGTGGTGTGTGTGTGTGTGTGTGTGTGTGTGTGTGTGTGTGTGGTGTGTGTGTGTGTGTGTTGTGTGTGTGTGTGTGTGTGTGTGTGTGTGTGTGTGTGTGTGTGTGTGAGTGCGTGTGTGTGCGTGTGTGTGGTGTGTGTGTGGTGTGTGTGTGTGTGTGTGTGTGTGTGTGTGTGTGTGTGTGTGTGTGTGTGTGTGTGTGTGTGTGTGGTGCGTGCGTGCGTGCGTGAGTGTGTGTGTGTGTGTGGTGTGTGTGTGTGTGTGTGTGTGTGTGTGTGTGTGTGTGTGTGTGTGTGTGTGTGTGTGGTGGTGTGTGTGTGTGTGTGTGTGTGGTGTGGTGTGTGTGTGTGTGTGTGTGTGTGTGTGTGTTGTGTGTGTGTTGGTGTGTGTGTGTGGTGTGTGTTGTGTGTGTGTGTGTGTGTGTGTGGTGTGTGTGTGTGTGTTGTGTGTGTGTGGTGTGTGTGTGTGTGTGTGTGTGTGTGTGTGTGTGTGTGTGTGTGTGTGTGTCTGTGTGTCTGTGTGTCTGTGTGTCTGTCTGTGGTGTTGTTTTCGTGTGTGTGTGCCTGTCTGTCTGTGGTGTTGTTTTCGTGTGTGTGTGTGTGTGTGTGTGTGTGTGTGTGTGTGTGTGTGTGTGTGTGTGTGTGTGTGTGTGTGGTGTGTGTGTGTGTGTGTGTGTTGTGTTCTTGTTTTGTTGTTGTTTTTACCTGAGCCCCCCCCCCCTTCTATCCCTCTTCTCTCTCCCCCCCCCTCCCCCCTCTCTTTCTTTTTCCCCCTCCATTTGCTCTGTCCATCCGCTCTGAAAGGTGTGTTTTTATTTTCAGCGAGTTTGACATTAAGTACCACAGTGGTCAAGAATTAAATGTCATCGACGTCCACTGACACTAAAACGTACTTGTGGTCGGTACAATTATATCAATTAGTATGAGATCAGAAAATTGTGTGTGCGGGATCCGTATCTGGTGATGTACGGGACAACACCTTCTTTTAGTTTGTGTTCATTTCAGTTCAAGATGGTATCTATGCACTCGGAAAAGCCCATATGCGCTCCACCCCGTCTCTCAGAAGTTCCCCCAACGTAATTTGTATGGTGTTGGCCTCAGCCTCGCGATGGCCCTTTAGTTTAAGACTGATTTAACGTTAACCGTCAGAGACCCAAGCACCCTTCCAGTTAGTTAGTCACTGGATTTTAATGTCCTGTCAACCGCACAGGGTCACCTCAGGACAGCCCCCTTCCAGTCGAGAGTAAATTGTAAAGTATGGTGTGGAACATGACTTAGTCCCAGTACCACGTATCACTTATTCCAATTCTCCTTTTCTTAATTAGTGCCCCTGACCTAGACTCAAGTTCTTAGTGTCTCGCCTGTGACTCATTGTGGATGAAAATTGTCATCCTTTATTCTGTTTGGTTATCTATTCAAGTGCTTTTTTGTTTGGTTGTTTGGTTGGTTATCGATTCATGTGCTTTTTTGTGTTTAGTTATCGATTCATGTGGTTTTTTGTTTGGTTGGTTGGTTGGTTGGTTGGTTATCGATTCATGTACTTTTTTGTGTTTAGTTATCGATTCATGTGGTTTTTTGTTTGTTTGTTTGTTTGTTTGTTTGGTTGGTTGGTTATCGATTCATGTGCTTTTTTGTGTTTAATTATCGATTCATGTGCTCTTTTGTTGTTGTTTGGTTAACGCATGTGACCCACTGTGGATAAAAATTGGTTGGTTATCGATTCATGTGCTTTTTTGTGTTTGGTTATCGATTCATGTGCTTTTTTGTCTGTCTGGTTGGTTGGTTATCGATTCATGTGCTTTTTTGTGTTTAATTATCGATTCATGTGCTTTTCTCTATTTGGTTAACGAAACACGTGCCGTTATTTTTTCTGGTTGTTCTGTTGTTACCCAATGGGTCTCTGAAGGTTAGGAATCTATGTGTCGCAAACACGGAAAAGTCTCTGAAATAGTAAATCATTTTGCCACTGCAGCTGGAATGAACACTTAAGCCAACTAACAAAAAGTGTGACAATTTACGCAAACACCCAAAACGGATAATCTCTCTATTTACATTGTGCAGACTAGCTCTTTTCCATTGGTGTTTAAGAGAAGAAAATAAAACTAGTCGGTTTATTCACGCAGGCACTTAGATTGCTGAAACACCCACATTCCCGACTGATAATCTGTCAGTTTCCATTGCACAGACTAGTTCTTTTCCAAGGGTGAGTGTTTTTGCTGAATAAATCGGCAAAACCAGTCCCAAGAGAAGAAAGGTGGAGAAGAAAAACAAAAAATAGAAACTAGTCAGTTTATTCAAGTGGACAGTTAGTTCACTGAAACACCCACATGTATCCCCCTGGACAAAATTGACCTTATAAACCCCCACACACACACACAGAAGAAGAGCATCCGCTTCGTGAAGTGCGCCCGTCGGCTTATCTAGGGCAGTTCCCGTGCGTGTTGCACGTGCTCACCTATCGGCAGACCCATCTCCCGTCCTGTCACCCCTCGTTGTGCGGCCTGTGCTGCGATCTCGCCTCTCGCAACTTCACAGTTCACTGGGTGCTGGGGGCTAGTTGATACTGGGCAACCTGGGGTGGGTATCAGTTATGATGGGTTGGAGGAAGGGAAGGATATTGTAGGTTGTTTCCACAGAAAGAGACATATAGAGAGAAGTGGATGGACTGACGGTGGGGAGGGGAGAGGGGCGGTGACTGAGAGGGGCAGAGACAGAGAAAAATATTGTAGGTTGTCTTCTTCACACACAGGGGGGAATATTTTACTGTATCGTCCATAATTTAAATTCCTTGTCAGTTTATCCGAAATCGGAAGGTTGAGGGGGGGGGGGGGGGGGGGGGAGCCGAAAATTAAATCAGTTTCAGAAATCTGAGGAGATTTTTTTTTTACCTTTCAGCCTTTTTCTTCCTGTCTCTCTCCACAAGCATTTCTGTGCAACACTGAAAGCTGAAAAATTGTGCAATGCATGTACACACACCTGGTTGCGAAGTTCCTGAGACTATCACTTATATCTTTTATCTCCACGGGGTGCTTTCAAAACACTGAAGAATTCAGTATGGTCAAAACATAATTTTCTTCCATGCCCCCGATAAAACTATGGAAAACATTATTTTCAATAAAAAGATTGGAAATCCCATAGTCAAAATCACAATAAAATGTTAATATAATTTATATTTAAAAAATATAAAAATATAATCATGTCCTGATCATTAGATATGTACATTGGTGGAGTATTTATAGTTACCGTAGACGACTCAGGTCTTTGTTGTATTTGCATAAGGTCTTTCGAGCGCTAAATAATTCCCTTGTTTGTTGATTAAATGAGTTGAATTCAACGTTGAATTTTACCAGTAACTTTGACGTGACTTGTAAACCAGACGAACATGAACATCCTGTTGGTTAAACCTTTCCCTGCCGGGGAATTTGTACTGCCGGTTCTAGTTCCTCCAAAGGATGGTTCGCCCTGATATAACCGTCATCGGTTGACCGTGAGTTAAAAATAAATTAAAAAATAAACATAAAAATCCCTCACTCATGAATGGTCAGACAGAGAGTCTAAATAAACCAACAAAAACACAAAAACATAAAGTCTGAGACATCTGTTCCGTACATAGGGATACACAAAAGACGTATTGGAACCAAAGCAGGATGGCCTACGACGTCGAGTCACATCAGTAAACGGCAAAAGCTGTATCAGTGACGTCATTCAAGGTCCCCAGGGCAGGCAAGAGTTAAGACGCCGTAACCTTCGATCCGGACAAAGTACACAGAATATTGACCTTTTCGGTTGACATGTCGTTAGTTCACAACTTACCTCGGTTGGCATGATCGTTAGTGGATTTTTGTGGTTAAAAAAATAATATATATATATATTTCATTATCCCTTGCGGGAAATTCGAGCTGCCTTACCTGTGTAAGGCTACAACATCCACAAGAGTAGCGCGCTACTGATTCCTACGAATGTGTGCAGCATTTTCGTGTCCACACAATGGTATGGTTGCCAGTATTTGGGATTTTTGACAACGTGCGCGCAGATGTTAATGCATGCAACTGCACACAGGGGGACTGTACGGACACCGTAACAGAATCTGCACTGAAAGTTGACTCTGGGAGAAGAATCCCTTGCCGCACCAGGGACTCAAACCAGCGTCAGTACTGCGGCTGGCTTTGGAGTCGGACGCTCTACCAACTGAACTATCTGACTTTTTCTTTCATGGTCCTTTAAGTCCACAGAAACCATAAGGCTTATTGGGAAACGGGTGCCGAATGGACTGAGGTGGGGGAAGAGGGAGATTATAAATATACCAGACTTATCGCTACACTGTCACCACCAGAATGACTCATGTATTGAGATAGGCAGCGACGAGAGCCATTTGACCGTTTCATCAATTGTGAGGGACAAAGTCACAAAGACAGTGTCCACAAACCACAAAATGTTTGAAGAGAGAGGTGAGCCGAAGCGGAATCGAGCGAAGAACCCTCTGCTACCAGCCTGACGCCTTACCCCTAGGCCAAACCAAAGCGCGTCTATTTTAAAAAAAATAGCTGGACGGGCTTTGGCCAAACCAGCTCACAACTGTCTCATCCCTCATGTGTGTTTACCTCAAAGTGGTCATCGGCATCTGTAACATTTCCAACACGGAGGAAAAACAAAAAGGAGAACATCCCGGGGCCAACCCGCCCACACTCCTCGCATTTACCGACTTTCGGCGTACCTTTCCTGGGCAGGCTGGTAGTCGCTGCTTGGCCCAGTGCCGTGCGCCAGGCCATGACGTCCGTTCCCTGTCAAGGTCAGTCACAAAGGTAGTGCCGTGGCGGCGGCGGCGAGTTCCCACGCACGCTGCTCAGTCACGGCCCAGAGCGGAGTTAGTTCCCGTGGACTCATGTCTTTGATGGACGGACGATTCCACGCTCGGTCGCACTCGTCAACACAGAATGTTCTCACATGTCCACCACGTTCGGCGGTCCCCTTTAAAGCCGCCTACACTTTCTCACATTGCTAAGATGTCTTTCTGCCATTAAGTTACGGCATCCGACCATGCATTATCGCACACTCCTTACTGAGTCAGTTTTGCAACTGTTGAAAAAGTGTTGCTTTTTTTCCTTTCTTTTTTGGATGTTGTTGTAGACTACTTTTGAATGAAAGTAACGACACGTTGTCCAAATACTGATTTTGTCCCCGAAATAAATGCCTCTTAAACGGCAACAACCCAAAAGTAGGAGATTCTCTTTTTTTACGGACAAGAACAGCTTTTGCCAACTGGGACCTCGAAAAAATAAATTGAAAGCAGTCTCTTTCAGTCCTGTTTCCAAACATGACCATGTAAGGAATAAGTAAACCCCAAAACTATGCAATACTGCAGGAATTCAAGTTAATTGCTTGTGTATGACAGCTATGACCTTCTTTTTTTTCTCTTTTTTTAGCTCAGTAAAGATAGACTGCGTTTATGAAACCATATTTAAAGACATCAGTACCAGTCACCACCACCACCTCTACCACCACCAGAAGAGAAAAAAAAGGGTGGGTGGGGGGGTGGGAGGTGGGGGGGGGGGGGAGCAACCACAAGATTGTCAACCCCTGCTCCATAAAGTATATCGGCAGTGTGATGTCACTGACGTCGCTTGACATCAGATTCTGTTAAAGAGGGAAAGTTACCAACGGCAAGCAAACTGAAAACAAAAACAAACAAAAAAACACGTTTTTTACAAAGAATCGCTCAGACAATGACTAAAAAGAAAACGGGGGTGAAAGAGAGAGAGAGAGGGAGAGAGAGAGGGAGAGGGAGAGAGAGAGAGAGAGAGAGAGAGAGAGAGAGGGGAGAGAGAGAGAGAGACTGAGAGATAGAGAGACTGAGAGAGAGAGAGAGAGAGAGGGAGAGAGAGAGAGAGAGAGAGAGAGAGAGAGAGAGAGAGAGAGAGAGAGAGAGAGAGAGAGTAAAGTAAATATTGTGACATTCCGATCGGCTTACGGCGGGCACAGCGCAAGCTTGAATACGGGTTTCTTTTCGAACATAGGCATAAGACGATGAGCTGAAAGATTTTAAACAAACCGGATCAAAACACACACAAGGCTAAACAGAACGCTGTTAAATAAGACGACACAAAACAATTGTCCAAGTTTTGGTACCTATTCCTTCCACTGAATCGGCAACGGATAAATTGTTAGAGTGCAATGAACAATGAGAACGAGGAAAAGGTAAAGTAAAGAATTGTTTTGTACGGACGTGTTTCATGCATGGCATG
>JABMCL010003627.1:807500-822500 GCA_018857735.1 Alviniconcha marisindica
TGGAAAAGGCACACGCACCCACACAGACGGGCCGCCAGGCAGACTCTCCTAGTGTGTGTGTGTGTGTGTGTGTGTGTGTAGTGTGTGTGCGTGTGAGCGTGTGTGTGTGTGTGTGTGTGTGTGTGTGTGTGTGTGTGTGTGTTGTGTGTGTGTGTTTTGTGTGTGTGTGTAGTGTGTGTGGTGCTGTGTGCTTGTGTGTGTGTGTGTGTGTGTGTGTGTGTGTGTTGTGTGTGTGTGTGTGTGTGTGTGTGTGTGTGTGTGTGTGTGTGTGTGTGTGTGTGTGTGCGTGTGTGCGCGTGCGTGCGTGCGTGCCGCGTGTATGCGCTTAGAATAGTCTCTACCGACAACATTTCGCTTTTTATAAAGTTCTACTTTAATTCTTTTTATT
Organism: Alviniconcha marisindica; assembly: GCA_018857735.1. NCBI lineage: Eukaryota > Metazoa > Mollusca > Gastropoda > Provannidae > Alviniconcha > Alviniconcha marisindica. Next base: position 807,889 of record JABMCL010003627.1, read on the forward strand.
ATTATCATTATTCTTTTATTTTTTATTTTTTATTATTATTATTATTAGCGTGTGCGCACGTGCAGTGACTGCGACACTGGTGTGGCAATCGTATCACGGAGCAAGGGGAGAGAACTGAGGAGGGAAGGGGAGTTTAATACCGATACACGAAATCGGGCGTTTCACACGCCTACGCGCTGGTAAAGTCATCAGCACCTCGTGACCGGCGACAACGCACCGGGGCCCAGTCTCAAAATCTTAAAATTTCCATATGGCGCGAACGGTTTTAACGATCAGAATATTCCCTTTGATTGAAATTCCATGTTACAGTTTTTCAATTTGACCGGAGTGTGAGTCCACTGTTAACGAAGGTAGGAAGTAGACTGTACGAGCGGCTGATTGGTCCAGAAGTAAAGGCCGGTAACTGGGCCATGCACCAGGAATCCAGGACTTTGTAGCAGAGTTATCTGGTTGGTGCTTTGGGCCCAGTTAACCACATAGGGTCGGGAGCAGATATTGTTACATACGAGATAGTGTTAGACACACACACACACACACACACACACAACACTGACACACACACACACACACACACACACACCACACACACACACACACACACACACACACACACACACACACCACACACACACACACACACACAACACACACACACACACACACACACACACACACACACACACACACACACACACACACACACACACACACACACACACACACACACACTTAAAAAAAACGAACGAAAGAAAAATCTCGTACTGGAGGCCGTTCTCAATATTAGTGATAAAAGAATAGTTTGTGCTGGGATTTTTACATCCCGTTAGTCAACCGCATAGTCACCTCTGGACGAATCACGCGTTCAAAATTATTTTGCACCCTTTAAGTCAATAAATGACAAGTTTGCCTAATTCACTATTACAATATTAAAACCAACCATCCATCTCTCCATCAGTTCACAATAACACATATTTTGGTACCTATTTATATTCCGTAGGAACTCCCCACGGTAATCTGCTTAAATCGCTGTGACTATGAGCAGAGTGACCTATTTTATTTCGCAGGCCCCTACTGGAAACAGCGCGAGTTAGCTAAAACGAACGCAGTTAAAAAGCAGGGAGACTATCTGAAGAAAAGAAAAAAATGAAGGTAAATGGACCGGGAAGGTTAGAAATTAGGACACAAAAGAAATTCCAGGCAGTAGGCGAAGCGTGCATGGTTGTATTCTGACCTGCATCAGGCTTTAAATGGAGAACATTAAATTTTGTCAGCTCTGGGTTTTCAATACCGTAATCTCTGTCTTTGTCTTTGTCTTTGTCTCTGTCTGTCTGTCTGTCTGTCTGTCTGTCTGTCTGTCTGTCTGTCTGTCTGTCTCTGTCTGTCTGTCTCTCTCTCTCTCTCTCTCTCTCTCTCTCTCTCTCTCTCTCTCTCTCTCTCTCTCTCTCTCTCTCTCTCTCTCTCTCTCTCTCTCTCTCTCTCTCTCTCTCTCCCTCTCTCTCACTGCGGGTGAGAAAATAAGAATGATAACGCAAAAATTGCAATGGAGAAGGTTAAATAGATAGACAAATAATTTTGTCCATCAGTTTATTACTAAAATAATAGGTAATTTCAGGACAAAACAGTATAGAACAGATAGACGATGATGATGATGATGATGATGATGATGATGCAGATAATGATAATAAAAATTTTTTTTTTTAAATCAAACTAACACGGAGTACTACATGTTCCAACAATTTTTTTAACACCCATTGTTATTCTCAGTAGGCCTACGTGCATAGAATACAAACAAATAAATCGGGCATCGAGGGCTGCAGACTGTAACGTTCTCTAACCCTTCGCCACTCACTTAGCAACATCCCATTGACAGTGGAGATATCTGTAACATTCATTAACCCTTAATCTGCTGGTGTCGAGTGTATCGGTAATATTCCGCCCTTATCAAGGCGGGGCGGCGGGGGGTTGAGGCTGACCAGAAGCTGAAAGACTCGGCTGGAGACGGAGACGTCTTGTGTGTTCCCACATCTCTCTCTCTCTCTCTCTCTCTCTCTCTCTCTCTCTCTCTCTCTCTCTCTCTCTCTCTCTCTCTCTCTCTCTCTCTCTCTCTCTCTACAATCCTTGGAAAATAAAGTTTTCGAGTTCGAGTTCGAGTTCTCTGTGTGTCTCTGTGTGTCTCTCTGTGTGTCTCTGTGTGTCTCTCTGTGTGTCTCTGTCTCTGTCTCTCTCTGTCTCTCTGTCTGTCTGTCTGTCTGTCTGTCTGTCTGTCTGTCTGTCTGTCTGTCTGTCTGTCTGTCTGTCTGTCTTCTCTCTCTCTCTCTCTCTCTCTCTCTCTCTCTCTCTCTCTCTCTCTCTCTCTCTCTCTTTCTCTCTGTCTCTCTCTCTCCCGCCCCCCTGTCCCCTCTCTCTCTTTCTCCCTCCCCCTCTCTCTCTGTCTCTCTCTCCCTCCTCCCCTCTCTCTCTCCCCCCTCTCTCTTTCTCTCCCCCTCCCCTCTACCTCCTCTCTCTCTCTCTCTCTCTCTCTCTCTCATCTCTCTCTCTCTCTCGTCCTCTCTCTCTCTCTCTCTCAGTGCCTTACAAGGACCCAAAATGGCGACTGGCCTTAATACCTCCAACCTAAAGTCAAACATGAAGGCATTTTTTCCCACACGGAGACAATAAGGTTGTATTGTATCACCGGGTAACTTCAGCCGCAGGTTTAATTATTATCTATAGATTATAAACTGTGTGCACACGTCTCAATGCCGGGTGACTGCACTGGCCTTGCATAAGCTGACATCAACAGCAGCAGCACAAGAAGCGTGAGTCGGTGTGGCCTAGCGGTAAGGCGTTTGGCTGGTAAGCAGAAGGGCCTCGGCTCGATTGCGCTTCGGCTCTCCCTTCTCTTCAAAAAGGTTGTGGTTGGTGGACGCTGTCTTGTGACCTTGTCCCTCACAATAATTAATGAAACAGGAAAAAGGCTCTCATCGCTTCCCATCTTAATGCAGGAGTCATTCTGATGGTGACAATGTAGCGATGGGTATAATTATAATCTCCTTCTTCCCCCACCTTCGCCCGTCCCTAATAAGCCTTATGGTTTGTTGCCTCTGACGTTTTGACAACAATTTGCCATCTTGCCATCGTAAATGTCTGTGTGATTATCATTTTATCTATAGGTAACACTCAAATAAGCATATTGCTTTTGTGTTTCCTGTACTTATTTGTTGAGCTTATGATTACGATGAATGAATAAAATTTTGTTTAAACCATAAGCCTTATGGTTTCTGTGGACGTAAAGCGCCACGTCGGAAAGAAGAAAGACTGAGCAGCGCAACACTGGGCCGGAGCGGGCGTGGCGCTAAAACCGGGCGCGGCGCTTGCAAGCTTATAGTTACTGCACGGTGATAAACTCCGCAGCAACACGGATGAGTTGAGAGCAGCGAGGGGAACACACAGTCCTTCAACATCTTCAAGGACCTCCTGCTGGCCTCTCAAGATGGAAAGCTAATGGCGGCCATGTGAAGACAGAAGTCGGTGTCTTCGCCTCAAAAGCCGCGATGAAAGCGTGGCCGTTCACAAGCTCATAAAGAACGTTCGGTTGCATTGCCACATTGCACCCCGCCGCCGCCGCGGCATCGTCCCGGCCCAACGTTGCAGTCTCTGGGTTAAACGATGAGGCCGGTTCAACTGGCTGTCTATTAGAGTCTCAAGGCCTACACTTCTCTGTCGTTGTGCATAGTTCAGGAGCTGTGTGAGAGTCGAGGTGGCCGTCCTGGGCTGTCCGGCCTAACGAGCCTTCTGGTTTCCGTGGACGTAAAGAATTATTGAACCATGCTTCGCCATTGGTCTCAGCTTGTCCCTAATATGTCAGCTGACATCCGAGGACATTAAGCATCACTTCATCATCAACTTCTCTGTCGCTGTACCAAAGCCGTGGGTCAGTGGCACTGAGCTAGTGTGTCTTTCTAGCTCAATGGTCAGTACAGACGAAATCAGAAGTGATGACCGCGAGGTGAGTCAGAGTTCAGGAGCTGTGTGAAAGTCGAGGTGGCCGTCCTGGGCCGTCCTGGGCTCCCGTCCCTAGTAAACCTACGGTTTCTGCGGACGTAAAGCAACATTTCATCATCATCATCGCGGTGAGCCGGTTTGGCCCAGCGGTTAGGCGTTACTGTCAGGCTGACAAGCGGACGACGTCGGTTCGATTCCCCGCTACTCTGGGTGGTCTCCTTTCACTTAAAAACCGTGATCGAGTGGACATGATCGACACCGTCTTGTCACTTCGCCCCTCGCAGTTAATGAAACATTAGAATGGTTTTCATCGTTGCCCGTGTTAATGCAGATTCATTCTGGTGGATACAATGTAGCGTTGGGTATAATTCCACCCCACAGCCCCTCCCACACCTCCTGGGATCTCGGTAGCCGCCAGTACCTCACCGGAGGCATCTCGGTGTTAAAGAAGTCAAACGAACGAACGATGATAGCGGGGTATGAGTATTCATTTATTTGTGTACTTTTTAATATTTATTTACAGTTTCTTTATTTTTTTATTTTTTTAATGGCATTCTTCACTTTTCGAAGGGCTTACTTCAGACAATGAATGGATCCAGAATTTGTCAAATTTCGAACAGTCACTTTGCAATTACGCTATCCTCTTCCTCTCGCTTTCGGCTTTTTCCTGCTTCTTGTTTGTCAGTCGTTGTCGTCGTCGTTAGCATCATCATTATCATCATCATTCCAGTGTTCATCACTGTGACCAGACTAACCACAACCATCCTCGTTAATTATTTCCTAGGTTGCTAGCCAGAAGGTAATATCTTAATGATCAGTCAGTCCTGGCCCAGGAGTCTCATACTTGTGCCACTGTCTGCCAGCTGTTGCTGAACCTGCCCTCGCCACAGATATAAAAAGAAAATCACACGGCCGTTATCACACGTGAGCCGGTTTGGCCTAGTGGTAAGGCTGGTAAGCAGAGGGAACTCGGTTCGAATCCGCTTCGGCTCTCCTTTCTCTTCAAAAGTTGTGGTCTATGGACACTGTCTTGTGACTTTGTCCCTCACACTTAATGAAACATTAAAATGGCTCTCATCACTGTTCAGCTGAATGCATGAGTCATTCTGGTGGTGACAGTGTAGCGATAGGTATATAATCTCCCTCTTCCCCCACCTCCATACCCCTTTTCCCCTCTTCTCCCCGTCCCTAATAAGCCTTACGGTTTCTGTGGACGTTAAGCACCATGTTTACTTCCGTTATCACACTAGTAGGTTTCAATAATTCAGTCAGCATTCAAAGCGAATATCCACGCAAGTTTTATCATAATCAGCAGCGCGCTTATTATAGTAATCATTATGGGAAAGGAAGGACGATGATAATAATCATATCCTCAACGACTTTCACATTTCCTGGAAGGAACCCGCGGTTCTGTTTACACATCAAAGTTGCACACCGGTGCTCGGTGCAAAGGCACTTTCTTGTGAGCCTTTCGCGAGCGGTATTGAGTTTCCAGATGTTGGGCAGACCGTCTAGGCTGACGATCAAGTGGTTTGGACCCAGCAGCCCGAGCTGCAATCCTGTTGTCAAAGTAAATAAATGATGTTCTGCCAATTTTCAAAATTGCTTCATTATCGCTGCCTCGTCAGTCGAGCAGGAAGTGGCCAAACCGACTACATTGAGAATGAATTTTATTCAGAGACTTTTCAGCTTTTGTGGTTATTACTGACTCTGCGTGTGTGTGTGTGCGTGTGTGTGTGTGTGTGTGTGTGTGTGTGTGTGTGTGTGTGGTGGTTGGTGTGTGTGTGTTGTGGTGTGTTGTGTGTGTGTGTGTGTGTGGTGTGTGTGTGTGTGTGTGTGTGTGTGTGTGTGGTGTGTGTTGTTGTGTGTGTGTGTGTGATTTGTGTGGTGTGGTGTGTGTGTGTGTGGGTGGTGTGTGTGTGTGTGTGTGTGTGTGTGTGTGTGTGTGTTGTGTGTGTGTGTGTGTGTGTGTTGTGTGTGTGTGTGTGTGTGTGTGTGTGTGTGATGTGTGGTGTGTGTGTGTGTGTGTGTTGTGTGTGTGTGTGTGTGTGTGTGTGTGTGTGTGTGTGGTGTGTAGATGATGTGTGTGTGTGTGTGTGTGTGTGTGGTGTGTGTGTGTGTGTGTGGTGTGGTGTGTGTGTGTGTGTGTGATGTGTAGTGTGGAGTGTGTGTGTGTGTGTGTGTGTGTGTGTGTGTTGTGTTGTGTGTGGTGTGTGGTGTGTGTTGTGTGTGTGTGTGATGTGGTGTGATGTGTGTGTGTGTGTGTGTGTGTGTGTGTGTGCATACGCCGGCGTGCACAGTGTGTCACAGTGTGTGCCTGAGTAGTTTTGCAACCTCTGTCAGTGACTCGATTAAGTGTTCTAACTACAAGGTTTTTTTTGTTTTTTTACAGAGATGTTTTGTTGTTATCACCTCTGGTTGTTGTTCGTGTAATATTGTTGTTGCTGATGTTGCTTTGTAAGCTGGCACAGCGATGCAATTTAAAAACCAATTTGGCAGTTATCTGTTTCACAACCGCTGACAGGCAGCGACGGCGGTACGAACGGAAAACAGAGAAACGAACTGATACATGAGACGTTTTTAGTCCGGCGGGTGGTGAGGATCGGGTTGTAACCCGACCTTCGCGAGGTTATCCCCGTTCAAACAATAAACACTTTCCCGTCAACGCTAACGCCTTCGCGCTCCCTCGAATCCTGTTCACGCGACTGGGAGAAGGGCTGTTAAATGCTGATGTGAAAAGGTGTTAATGTGAACATACAGTAACCTTAAGCTGTTCCGCCGAAATCCAGAAAAAAGGGTTTTTTGATGTGAACATACGGTAACCATTTAAGCTGTTCCGCCGAAATCCAGAAAAAAGGGGGGTTTTGATGTGAACATACTGTAACCATTTAAGCTGTTCCACCGAAATCCAGAAAAGCTTTCGGATGTGAACATATAATTTAATTTATTACTGTAACCATTTAAGCTGTTCCGCCGAATCCAAAAACGGTTTTGATGCGAACATACTGTAACCATTATTTACGCTGTTCCGCCAAAATCCATACTGTATCCATTTAGGCTGTTCCACCGAAAATCCCGGTGTTTCATGTATTTTTTTACTTTTTTTTTTTAAATCCGAGATTGTTTACCTACACGTAATTATTTCACTACTCTCAAAAGCTACTACTGAAAAGTGTGTTTCACTATGCTTTGCATAAATATGTGTATTAATGTAAGTGTCTGATTATGCCATTGATTTGTGTGTGAGTATTTAAGCGTTGCATGTTTTCTGTTAATTAACTTGTAAAGTGATTTCAGTCATTCTCTGAAAGGGTTCTATAAATTCCCTGTTATTTCATTCTCTGAAAGGGCTCTGTAAATTCCCTATTATTATTATTATTATTTTACTTGATATTGTATGATGCTTTCTAGACTGTTAAAACCCAGCAGGTCGTGACATTAAAAAACAAAACGAACAAAACTGCAGCCTATACATCAGTACGTGCCAATCTAGTCACGGTGTTTACGCTTTTGAGCGTATGTTGCAAATTGTTCACACTGAGCCCTCTTTAAAAAAAAATCAAGAAGAGGAAGGCCATGCATACATACACTGAAATGAGTCATTTCCGCCCACAAAACCCACACATAAACAAATTCATTCATTCCACCAACAACGTATCCGACATCTGAGACATTAAGCCCCACATCATCACCATCATCATCCATCTATAACAACCCAGCTAGCTGTGGAATACGTTACCTGAAACTATACTACTAGCAAATCATCCAGTTAGCATGCTGAATAAATAGACGTGTCAATACACGACACTGTACACTTTTGTTCCGGTCCTGTGAGATTCATTACTTTAGCTCTAGAAAGAAACAAGTTAACCACAGTAGACTCCGACTTGATCATTATCAGACACTAAAATTACGACTGATTCAGACGTCACTCAGTGATACTGAGATGAACCTGTATGTTCATGTAGATAATTATGCGGCCGAAACATGCGAATATCTGTGATACAATGTAATGCAAAACTAAAAGAGTATTTATTGAGTATATACCTCTGGTGGAGTTTATGTACCTTGTATTTACATGCATGCCAGGTGAGAGTTACCGTAGGTGACTCAGGTCTTTGTTGTTGTTTGTATGACGTCTTTCGAGCGCTGATTAGCTCCCTTGTGTGCTTATTTATGAGTTGTTTATACCCAACGAGACCCGGAAGCGCCTGTTACTGCATTGCCTCTACATGAAAAATCACAAAATCATCAATAAAATAGATGCGAATAAAAGTCGGAAAAATCAATACACTTCGGTTTGGAAGCGACCAGCTTCACCTTGAATCTAATAAGAATATTTTTTGCCATAGTTCACGATTTTATGTGTCAGTCTTATAAATTATTCGAAGCTTGTATTGAATCCGTTGAACTGACAACCTGAAGAATATTACACATTTTAAACTTTCTCCCATTCATTGTCACCCATAATTATGTCATCACAGACATGTGCAGACCTGTCTTCTAAACTATCTTTGATGTATGTTACAGACTGTTCACAGCCCTCAGTATTACTCGGACAAGCTGCATCCGCTGGGCGACATGTCTGCTGGATACAGCGCTACCAACGGTAAGTTATTCTCTCTCTCTCTCTCTCTCTCTCTCTCTCTCTCTCTCTCTCTCTCTCTCTCTCTCTCTCTCTCTCTCTCTCCATACTGATTTCTTTAATGTTATTTGCTTTTGATCGGCTCACTCCAAACCCTTGTTTCACCTAATGCTGGGCGAGAAGGTAGCCTAGTGTGTGAAACCGTGTCTCACTCTTGTGCATAATTATACTGTCATACATACAAGTGCAGTGTTGCCCGCCACTCCGGCAGCTGAACTATGACTTAGGGGATTTCAAGAGTTGAGTCTGCCATAATATGTCATGAAGATGCCTACTACAGCCGAACGTAATTCTGACATAGAACTCTTAACACAACATTTTGCTTCAGCCCCAGTGTTCTGTCTAGAGAGAGTAAAATGTCAATAATGAATGAGTTCAAGTCCAATATTGCCGTACGTCCACTGAGACCATAAGGATTGTTAGGGACGGGTAGCTCAGGACGTCCATCTCGACTTTTACACAGCTCCTGAGCTCTGATCCAATAATGATGGTTGAGTGTTGCTTTACGTCCACAGAAACTGTTGGCTTATTAGGGACTGGAGCCCAGGACGGCCACCTCGACTTTCACACAGATCCTGAGCTCTGACCCAGTAATGAGTTCGAGTTCTGTATTGCTTTGCGTCCACAGAGACCATAAGGACAATTAGGGATGGAGAACCCAGGACGTCCACATCGACTTTTACACAGCTCCTGAGCTCTGGTCCAATAATGACCGTGCCGGTAACCTCTTATCGGAGCCGGGGTACTGATTTCATTAAGGTGTCAAGCATAATGCTACCACTGTAATGATAGCAATGACGTGGTACGTGCGTAACAGTGATACGAGTTTTTTCTCCCAGCGATGACGCTTTTTGCATGTCAATTGTCATGCATTGCTATGCGAATTATATCTAACATCCTTCGGATGAGACTATAAACCGAGTTCCCCCGTGTGTATACGCATGCAAAAAGATCACAGACGCACGTTAAAGATCTTAACCTCTGTTTATAAATGAGGTAGTAGAGGTAGAGGCCAGTCTGTCCAGATTATAAAACACTTCTTTTTTTTTTAACGTTTTTAAGTGAGATGGTAGTTGTAGTGACCCTTCCCCCTCCTACCCCCACCGCACCTGCCCACCACCACCAACACTTCGCTTTAAAAAAAAATCATTTAGTGAGATGGTGGGGGTGGTCTTTTTCATTTCAAATGGTTTTGTATTGTTTGGGGGTAAGTGAAACCGTCGGACCGTGAAGCTTGAAGGTTTGTGTATGTCCCACAAACAACAAGCAGCATTAGTTTGCCGGATCATAATTACCACCTTGCTGTAAACAGACATTCTTCTTCTTCTTCCTTTCTAATTTAAAGTCTTTTCACAGAAATGATATTAGGCTGATATTACAATTATCATGCTAACAACATGCATCGGCAAGTTCCACCAATAGAAATTTATGTTAAAACAAACGAACAAATCAAAACAACTTTATTTGCAGTCAACACAACATTATATATATTATATTATATATATATATATATATATATATATAATATAATATATATATATTATGTTGTGTCGTGTGTGTGTCGTGCGTCGTGCGTGCGAGCGCGCGCGCGTGTGGGTGGTGTGTGTGTGTGTGTGTGTGTGTGTGTGTGTGTGTGTGTGTGTGTGTGTGTGTGTGTGTGTGTGTGTGGTGTGTCGTGTGTGTGTGTGTCCATATTGATCTATGAACAGACATAACAAACACACACTTTTCCCCACAAGCGGCGACACAGGGAGCCCCGAACAGAAGGAAAGAGAAAGAGAAGAAGAAGAAGAAGAAGAAGAAGAAACGGCCGGAGTAAAACATTAAAACTTGTCGCTGACACGCTGTAGCTTTACTACGCGACAAGCAGACGTTTAGTGCTGAACTGTGGAGTTTTTCTGATACAGTATCGCCTCCTCATGTCCTTACCACCCAGTGGCAAGGCCCCTGAGACTCTCGTGGAAAGTGACACAATCGGACGGAGAGAGGGAAAGGGGGAAGAGGGAGGGAGCGTCAGTTTGCTTAATTAGGGGTGGGGGTTTGGGGGGGGGGGGGGGGGGGGGGGGGGGGGGGGGGGGGGAGGTCTGGTGTTCTTTTTCTTCATCATCTTGTATGTAGCAAAACAATTGAATTTTCCAGGGAATATTGAAAACTGGTGGAAAGTGACACAATCGGACGGAGAGAGAGAAAAGGGGAAGAGGGAGGGAGCGTCAGTTTGCTTTTAAAATTGGGGGGGGGGTGGGGTGGGGCAGGGGGGTGGGGAGGGGGGTATTTTTCTTCATCATCTTGTATGTAGCAAAACAACTGAATTTTCCAGGGAATATTGAAAACTGGTGGAAAGTGACACAATCGGACGGAGAGAGAGAAAAGGGGAAGAGGGAGGGAGCGTCAGTTTGCTTTTAAAATTAGGGGGGTGTGGGGGGGGGGGGGGGGGGGGGGGGGGGGGGGGGGGGGGGGGGAGGTCTGGTGTTCTTTTTCTTCATCATCTTGTATGTAGCAAAACAATTGAATTTTCCAGGGAATATTGAAAACTGGTGGAAAGTGACACAATCGGACACAGAGAAGAAGAAAAAAACGGGAAGAGGGAAGGAGCGTCAGTTTGCTTTTAAAATTAAAAAGAGTCGGGTAGAGGTGGAGGTTTGCTCTTCTTCTTCTTCTTCTTCTTCTTCATCATCATCATCTCGTATTCATCTCGTATACATGTAGCCAATGAATTGAATTTTCAAGGGAATATTGAAGACTGGTGGAAAGTGACACAATCGAACACAAAAGGGAAAGGGGGAGACGGAGAGAGCGTCATTTTGTCGTTGTTGTTTTAGAAGGAGAAGGAAGAAGAAGAGCAGGAGGACTGGTGTGCGCCTTCTTCTTCTTCTTCTTCTTGTGTGTAGCAAACTAACTGATTTTTCAAGGGAATATCGTTGAAATCTCTGATGGAAAGTGACGCAATCGGACAGAGGGAGTAAAAGGAGGAGATAGAGGGAGCATCAGCTGTTGTTGTTGTTTTTGTTGCGTTTTTTAGGAGGAGGAAGGGGGGAGAGAAGAAGAACAAGAGGACCAATGTTTGTCTTCTTATTCTTCTTCAGTGTAGCAAATGAATTCAATTTTCAACAGAACATTGAAGTCTGATGGATTGTGACACAATCGGACGAGAGAAAAAGAGGAGAAGAAGAAGCGTTAATTGTTTGGGTTATTTAGTTAGTTGGTTGGTTATGGGTGAGGGTTATGTTAGTTGGTTCGGGGAGGGTTAGGGTTAGTTAGTTGGTTCGGGAGGGTGGGGGGGGGGGGCGGGATAGGGGGGGGGGTTTCTTTCTTGTCTTTGGCCAAAACAAAACAACCCGGTAATTTGATTACGTCATAACGGGGAAAACAAACACATCGATGTACTTTTAGGATATGTTGGTAATGGACCTTTTCCCAATATATTTCACACAAAATCATTACTTTTGCTTTTATTTCTTTACTTTGGCTTTTTATTTCGTTCCCAGCTTAGACAATAGTTCTTCTCTTCTTCCTCTCTCTCTCTCTTCTCTCTCTCTCTCTCTCTCTCTCTCTCTCTCTTGGCTCCGCAAGAATTCTCTCCATCTCCCTCTCCTCCCCACCCTCCCACCCCCACCTCCCGCCCTCTCTGTGTGTTATTTTCCTTCATTCCTCATTCTTCTTTCCTCATTTCCTTCCTGTCTTATTTTGTCATTTAGTCAATATTCCTGTCTTTATTTTCGTGTGTGTGTGTGTGTGTGTGTGTGTGTGTGTGTGTGTGTGTGTGTGTGTGTGTGTGTGTGTGTGTGTGTTGTGTGTGTGTGTGTGTGTGTGTGTGTGTGTGTGTGTGTGTGTGTGTGTGTTTAGCCCATGAAACGAAAACTACATTTGATCACAACTATTTTCTGAACGCATTTAAAAAAGAAAAGAAAAAAAGAGGTTATATGAGCTAGTGTTTCGGCTTGCAGTACGCGTGACAGTTCGTCTTGATCTAAAATGGACATTTTCTTTAGTCCGAAATAGGCTTTATCTTGCTGCCTAAGCTGTCCACCAGCAAATTAAACGTGTTCACAGGATTTTTTTAATGGATTTTTTTACTTTTATTTAATGATCGCAATTGTAGGAATTCATACTGAAATTCCTATTTCGTACTTTTTTCAATCTTCACTGTAGAGCGAGCTCTTTTACAGTCCTTATCAAAATACTACTGTCTTCTCCTGATCTCATCACACGAGAAACCTCGAGACGTGACGCAGACGACATTTAGCATTGACTGCGTAATTAGCGATAGCGGATTGCGCCATGTTTATAAACACGTTGCAATCTCGCGACTTTATCGGGCGTGGCCCGTATTGGCGCTCGCATAAAAATGACTGCAGGTCGAGCAGCGAAATAAAGTGGAAATATTGTGCCCCTAAACACGATACAGAAGCAACAAACGTAGCGCTGGCCTTACGGCAGAATCTTCTTATGGAGCCCCCGAAGCCACCCACCTAGAAATTGGATGCACAGGAGGGATGGGAGCCCCCCCTTTTCGGCTTACTGTCAATTTGGGCTTATTTCCAGGCCGTAAGTAATGCTTTGACACGCTAATTACAATTTGTTTCGCGTGACGTCTTTGACGTTTCATTTAATTCTACGTTCCTCCTCAGAAATGAGAAGATTCCTTCGGGTTGGGATGGATGTTTGGAGTGTACATATCCTCTGCTCTGCCCTCGGATCTCTCTCTCTTCTCTCTCTCTCTCTCTCTTCCTCTCTCTCTCCTGCATCTCTATCTCTCTTCTCTCTCTCCGATGTCATCTCTCCTACCTCTCTCTATCTCTCTGCTCTTCTCTCTCATCTCTCTCTCTCTCTCTCTCTCTCTCTCTCTCTCTCTCTCTCTCTCCCTCCCTCCCTTTTTCTCTCCTTCTCTCCCACCCTCTCTCTCTCTCTCTTCTCTTCTCTCCCTCCCTTTCTCTTTCTCTCCTTCTCTCCCACCCTCTCTCTTCTCTCTCTCTCTCTCTCTCTCTCTCTCTCTCTCTCTCTCTGAAATTGGTCGAATATATTCTTTTCAGACGATACTAACAGAATTTGAAAAAGGTGATTACGCCTGGCTTTTCTTTTTCTTTTTTTCTTCTTTTTTCGGCTTCAGACGATAAAACTTAATCGGTCGTGTGGTAGTGTCGAAATGGCATGAGTCGGTAGCAGGAGTTATGTGGCAACAGCTTCCATTCCTTTCCTCTAAAAGTGGCCTTCCCTTTTTTTCTTCTTTTCTTTTTCTTCTTTCTTTTTCGGAGTGGGTTATTCAGTTAGTTAGCTGGTTGTGTTACACTGCGGTAGAATTGATCAAAATTCCAAATTAATTTCATGTTTCATTATGCACAATGGGTTTACACGGAACGACAAGACTTAGAAACCGAGTTCCGTGATTGGAGATGATCAGCACTAGATGCACAAAACATACTGACCTAGTGTCATACTCGTCTGTCAGTCACGCACCGCGACAGCCTTGATGTTCCATCTGCGTGAGAGGTGTGCGTGCTCACGTCATTCGAATTTAAAATTTAAAAAAAAAAAAAAAAAAAAAATCAAGATGCCACGGTAGGCGTCAGGCCTGCTGTGACACTTGGCAGTGTTATCTGTACATCCGAGGTTGCTAATCCTTACTCACGAAACCCGTGTTCTAAATTCGATATAAAACCAACAGACCGTTTATAGAAAATAAACTGAATCTCGATTTAAATTTAAATTTTAATTTTGATCTCTTCTGCAAGTTGGACAAGGTAGATATGGAGAAGGCGTGTTCGTTTAAAGTCAGTATTGATTCTTTCTACGTTAGTGCACAAAAATCGCTGAAGCAGCCATATTCACATTTCTATCTTCCCCTTTCATAGACCAAGAAGAGTAGTGTAACTTTCAATGTTGGACTGAAGCGCCGCAGTACGTCATGGTACAAAACAAAACAAAAAACAACAACAACAAAACAACAACCGAAGATGGAAAAAAGATGATACACTGAGTCCAAAAA
>JABMCL010003627.1:830000-837500 GCA_018857735.1 Alviniconcha marisindica
AAACGTATGACTTAATGATTTGTGTTTTGAACTGGTGCAAAAGATTTTTTATATATATATATATATTATTATTTTTTGAGGGGACCCTGTGCGGTTGACGGGACGTTAAAATCCAAATACTAAATAAATAAATAACAACAAACTTCTTCTCTTTTTTTTTTTTTTTTTAGACAGTGGAGTCAGTCGCGGACGGAAGCCCGCTGTTGTTCCAGGATTAACACAGGGAAAGAATTCAAAACATGGATTAACTTATCTCGTGTGTAAACTTCCTCTAATTCGCCGGGATAGAGTAAAAAAGCCAATTTCCTCCACAGGGGTTCGCCAAGACTGTTTGCAAAACGGCGGGCCCAAACCTCTAAATTAGCAAGCCACACGCTCGTGCTCGTACAGCGTGCACGTGCGTGCGATGCCTGTGCACAGAGCGTGGAGTTGTGCGCACGCACCTGGGACGAGGAGACAACGATAAGGACAAATTAGAGATTGGAAGTGACTCGGGGGAGATCACTTGATAGGCCACCGGGGGTCGCAAGCACTGGGTTATGTCCTCTTGGGAGGTCATCCGCGACTTCATTAGACAGGCTCTGATGGTTCAGGAGATGGGCGGTGGGATGGGGGGTTGGGCAGGGGCAAGCGAGAGGGATGAAGGGAGGGGGGGGGGGGAGGTAGCGAGGGGAGGAGGCGGGAGGGAGAGAAAGTTGAACACTTACAGAGATTCTTGTGTGACCAGGTTAAGACTCGTGTGAGATCCTTTCAAATTTTGTGCCTAATAATTATGTCAGTCCGACATCTTAGGACAGTAAGCTCCATTCAAGTCAGGTCAAATCATTGTCCTTCTTTCTTTCTGTCTTTCTTTCTTTCATTCTTCTTCTTCTTCTTCTTCTTCGTCTCTTTTTTTGGGGGGTGGGGGGGGGGGGGGGGGGGGGGGGGGGGGGGGGGGGGGGACAAGTCTTTGTGATAGTGTATTGCTGCCGTCGTTGGAGGATATTGACGATGGCGCTAAAGTTACTGCCCAAACTACTACTACTACTACTACTACGACGACGACTACTACTACTACTACTAATGCTGCTGCTGCTGCTGCTGCTGCTACTACTACTACTACTACTACTAGAAATAATAACGACAATTATAATGTTCTTTGCTTGTCATCTCGGCTCGCGCGCGCGCGCGCGCGCGTGTGTGTGTGTGTGTGTGTGTGTGTGTGTGTGGTGGTGGTGTGTGTGTGTGTGTGTGTGTGTGTGTGTGTGTGTGTGTGTGTGTGTGTGTGTTTTACAGAATGTGTCATTGACAGCTGCTAGTTGTAAACACTAGTTCTAGTGCCTATGAAGGTTTAGTCTACCAGTGGACACTTCATACGCTTTGGCCGAAAAGTGTCACCAGAGCCCCAATCTTAATGTCATTTTATGACTCTTTCAGTCATGCAGCGACTAATCCGTTCAGTCTAAAGACTTATTCAGACACATTGAGTCATGCCGCAGTGACTAATCCGTTCAGTCTAATAGACTATAGACTAAGACACATTCAATCATGCAGTGACTAAACCGTTCAGTCTAAAGACTTATTAAGACTCATTCAGTCATGCAATGACTAAACCATTCAGTCTAAAAACTTATTAAAACTCATTCTGTCATGCAGTGACTAATCCGTTCAGTCTAAAGACTTATTAAGAAGACCCATTCAGTCTAAAGACTTATTAAGACCCATTCAGTCATGCAGTGACTAAACCGTTCGGTCTAAAGACTTATTAAAACTCATTCAGTCATGCAATGACTAAACCGTTCCGTCTAAGGACTTACTAAGACTCATTCAGTCATGCAGTGACTAATCCGTTCAGTCTAAAGACATATTAAGACCCATTCAGTCATGCAATGACTAAACCGTTCAATCTAAAGACTTCCGTCGCCTGACAAGAGCCACAGTCGCTGTGCCAAGCTACACACTGCATTCAGTATGCATACAGCTATGTTATACTGACGTACAGTACTCACACGGCCGCCACGGTGGCCGTGCATTTTCCCACAGGAGCTCAATTACCTTATCAACACCTTTCAACCGAAACGGCTAGGAGCGGTAGTCAGCAGTCTTTAGTACCCCGAGCGTCATTAAGACAGTGATGAATTGTCGTCTGGTCAGTTTGGACAATAGGGCCAGTGAGGGAAATAGGTGTCTGCAAATTCAGAGGATAAATCATCGTCTTGGAGGAAGAGTCTGGAATGGTGTGTTGCCGGAATCGGGGAGTTTCCTCGATAACGGCCGCGATAGTGCAACTAGACGGCTTTGGGTGGACCGGAGAGAAAGAGACTCAACACTAAAGTATCTGTGGGTGGACATGATGGCCCGATCTCCTCCCGCTGGCAACTTCCGCTGAGGTCATGGTTGTTTTTTCGAAAACTGCGGCCGGAGAACAAATGAATTACAGACGAGAATTCGGCTGACTTGAGTTTGAAAAATATTTGGTTCTGGTACTGAACACCTATTTTTCTCCATATCAACAGACCGCAGATTTTAGTAGCGTTGAGCGATCACGATCATTCATGTCCTGACTCCTAGTTGACTGAATTATCAAATTTCGTGGGGTTAGAAAATTCTTTGCCAGTGGAAATAAAATATCCAGCTCAAGTTTATTGTGATCTAAATTGTTTTGAAATCAAGTTGAAAAGAAGTGCATGCTTATCCGCTATTAAATAACAAAATAAAGGAGGGGGAGGGGGGCGGGGGGGAGAAGGCGGGGGAGCACTTGGGAGGTTATATTATCAGGGGGTAGCACGTCTGAGGTTGCACCGGCAGGAAATCTGCAGAAGTCATTAGGCTGTCTGGACACGGTGCTTCATCATAGGACAACCCCCAATAATAAGTCTTGACACCCCGCCACGCCGTCACCGTATCGTTTTCTGGCGGGATTGACACCCTAATTAATGTGCTAGCGTCAAGACCTTTTTGTAATTACAGGGGAAAAGTACGCATCTCATTGTAAATAGGGACCCCGAAAAAGCCAAACTACAAGCCGAGCCGAACTTTTTGTAAATACTTTCTTCTCAGTGTAATAAGACCTAGAAGCGATCTTAATTTTTATCTTGTGTGCAACCAGCAGCTGCGTTGTGAATTGAAAACGACCGCAAAAGACCAGACTGACGACCACACAAGACAGGAAGATCCCCTTGGTGGTACAACGTGTACACAATACAAATGTATTATTGAGATACGACATATACATTACTGATATGGAACAAATGCACGTAGAACAAGAGTACAGGCAGAATCCAGTAACCTGGCTTTTCGGGGGGAGGGAAGGGAGGGAGGGGGGGGGGGGGGGGTTATTAACAGCACAAATAGCATTTCAAATGCATGACGATTTCTTCGCGAATTTGAAAACAGAAACAAAAAACACTGTCTTGTGTATTTTCGGCTCTAAAAATGTGACGTGAGAGGATTTTTCGTCATAAAACAAGCATATAATTAAAACAGCAATTTAGATCGATGGTCTGAAAGTGAATTTTTGAATTTACTCTCTGGATAAATTGTCTCTTTTCTCTAAAGGAAACGTTTTTCGACAACAATTTTTTTTCTTCTTCTTCTTCTTCTTCTTCTTCTCTCTCTCTCTCTCTCTCTCTTCTCTCTCTCTCTCTCTCTTTTCTCTCTCTCTCTCTCTCTCTCTCTCTCTCTCTCTCTCTCTCTCGGGGGTGGGGGTGGGTCGTCCGTGGAAATAAAATCAACGAAAGGAGACCCGGTCTCGCCCAAATACAGAAAGGCACTCCATCCCGTGAACATCCATTTCCCGCTAAATTGTCTTCCCTATCGTATCATTCCCAATTAGCGCCCAAGTTAAGTTGTAAGGTCCCGCTTACCTCCCCTCCCTCACTCCCATTTAGACGCCGGAGGGCGTGATAGCCGCGCGCGTGGGCCTAAATCGTTTTCGCAAGAATCTTCATCTA
The DNA here is from genome assembly GCA_018857735.1 of Alviniconcha marisindica. Lineage (NCBI taxonomy): Eukaryota > Metazoa > Mollusca > Gastropoda > Provannidae > Alviniconcha > Alviniconcha marisindica. Next base: position 833,933 of record JABMCL010003627.1, read on the forward strand.
CGATTTGTTGACCAAATAAACAGGCCTCCGTCTGCCTTCCGCTCTCCCAGGGTCTAGATTGACGTTTGAGGAGCCTGAGGCTGAGCGGAGGAATGCCAGAATGAAGTCAAAGGGAGAGTTTGAAAGCCTCCCAAACTGGAACGGAAGGAGGGGAAGACGGCGGACGGGGACTGATGCAGGTTTGACGGAGAGGCAGCAGGGAGGGATTATTGTTGACTCTCGCATTCTCCGCTCATTAAAAATATTTGACAGCTGTCTTGGCGGTAGGCGAAGAATGAAGTATGTCTTTGGCCCGTACGGTGTTCATGCAGGCTGCCATTCTCAGCCTCAGTGCCCGAGTCTTCCCGGCTGACGAACGGGATCGGTTCATCCTTTGGCGGGAGGCCTTGGGTGATTAGAATGTGTCCGCTGATTCTGGTGCAGGTTATACTTCACAGCTCTGGGGCTGTGTGAGTGTCGAGGTGGACGTCTTGGGCTCCCCGTCACTAATAGTCCTTATGGTCTCTGTGGACGAAAAGCAAATAGTCCTTATGGTCTCTGTGGACGAAAAGCAAATAGTCCTTATGGTCTCTGTGGACGAAAAGCAAATAGTCCTTATGGTCTCTGTGGACGTAAAGCAAATAGTCCTCATGGTCTCTGTGGACGTAAAGCAAATAGTCCTTATGGTCTCTGTGGACGTAAAGCAAATAGTCCTTATGGTCTCTGTGGACGAAAAGCGGCAAGTCAGTGGTCCGTACGGTCTCCACTGTGGACATAAGGCAACATTGAAGAAGAAAAAGAAGAAGAAGAAGAGTGCAGTCACTGAGAGAGCTCAGGAGCTATGTGACTGAAAGTCGAGGTGGCCGTCCTGGGCTCCCCGTCCCTAACAGTCCTTCAGTATAGTCTATGTGGACTTAAAGCAACATTGAAGAAGAAGAGGAGGGCAGTCAGAGAACTCAGGAGCTGTGTGAAAGTCGAGGTGGCCGTCTTGGGCTCCCCGTCCCTAATAGTCCTTATAGTCTCTGTCGACATAAAATAACACTGAAGAAGAAGAATGCAGTCAAAGAGCTCAGGACCTCTGTGAAAGTCGAGGTGGACGTCCTGAGTTCCCCGTCCCTAACTCTGATAGTCCCTTTGGTCTCTGTGGACGTAAAGCAACACTGAAGAAGAAGAAGACCACACCTCAAGGGCAATGTAAAAGTCGAGGCGGCCGTCCTGGGCTCCCCGTCCCTTATAGTCCCTACGGTCTCTGTGGACGTAAAGCAACACTGAAGAAGAAGAAGACCACACCTCAGGAACAATGTAAAAGTCGAGGCGGCCGTCCTGGGCTCCCCGTCCCCTACGGTCTCTGTGGACGTAAAGCAACACTGAAGAAGAAGAAGAAGACCACACCTCAGAAACAATGTAAAAGTCGAGGGGGACATCCTGGGCTCCCCGTCCCTCATAGTCCCTACGGTCTCTGTGGACGTAAAGCAACACTGAAAAAGAAGCAAGCTATACTGACACTGACGGAAAACCTGTAGCCTCGCTGACAATGGTCTGTAACTGGTTCTGTCTTTCGCTCAACACCGCTGTGGCGTTGACAGAGAACCCGGCTGCAAAGGCCGCACATCGAGACAGACTATAATAAAATAAAATAAAATAAACCAGCAATGTTAACCTGTTTGTTGCTAAGCCGGCGACAGATCAGTCAAATCATGATTCATTGTTAACTTACACTGCGTAAAACGTGGACTGGGCTGCCTTACCTCTGCAATAAAATATTTGCTGATGTGATTTCCGGCGGTCAGCCAGTAAGACTGATTCTGTTGTACGGTCTTGGTTCGAACCTTGTGACAGGAATCAAATGTAATCTGAGCGGTATACTGAGTATCCACACATAAATTAAGTAAGTAAGTAAGTTGGTGTTTTACGCCCAGTCAACCGGTGCGGTTATATCAGGGCGAATGCACACATAAAGCGGAGAAAAAATTGCCCGTGGCCCATGCGAATACATGATTCAGCAGTTCACCTTTTCAAGTTGTTGCTATCGTGTTGATCTGTGTGTGTGTGTGTGTGTGTGTGTGTGTGGTGTGTGTGTGTGTGTGTGTGTGTGTGTGTGTGTGTGTGTGTGTGTGTGTGTGTGTTGCTGTTGTTGTTGTTTTGTTTTTGTTTGTTTGTTTTTGTTGTTTTGTCTTGAAAAGCTGTTTGCCTGTTCTATAAGGCATTAAAAAACAAAAACAAAAAAACTTTCTGCCAATACAGTATCACAATTATGTCAGTGTTTGGGATAATAATTTCTGCCCAAAATAATCACAGTAGTTTTTTGTTTGTTTTGTTTTGTTTCGGTGTGTGTGTGTGGTGGTGGGGGTGGGGGTGGGGGGGTGGGGGGGGGGGGGGGGGGGGGGGGGGGCGTGTGCCAGTGGTGTGTGTGTGTGTGTGTGTGTGTGTGTGTATTGTGTTTGTTTGTTGTTGTATTTTTGCTCGCATTCCAGGTTACTGTAGCCAATTCAGGTCTATGTAGTTATGCAGTCGCGTGACGGCTTTCGAGCGCTAATTAACTCTTTTGTTTGTTGACAATATCACAATGTTCACACAATATTTATAAACCCCTTGCTACTTCATCGCAGTGATCGCTTATAACTGAAACACGTACCACAGGGGCGGCTGCGGAAAGTAAATTATAAGATCACATCTATTATGGCCTCACTATAAATTATAATCCATGCAAAACAAAACATAACTGAGCCTTGCAAATTTGCGTATGTTGCCGGAGCGAAGTAAAACTTACATCACAGTGTCAATATAACTGATCGGAAAAAGAAAAGAAAAAAAACTTGAAATGAAAGGTAAATGGTTCATGTAGGTTAAGTTCCACGTCAGGATTACTTTCAGCTATAGCTGTGTTATTATTGGTGTTGTTGTTAGTAGTAGCAGTGCTTCTTTTTTGTAACTTTTGTTTGTTTGTTGTTGTTGATGTTTTGTTCTGGTTGTTGTTGTTGATGATGATACAATGCATCTTTACTGACAAGTGTCAGTACAATTGCACTAGGAATGTTTGTTTTTTTTGTTTTTGTTTTTGTTTGCTTGTTTTTTGTGCCAAGTGCACTCATCACACATTCACGCCAATCATTAAAACATCACTGAATTGCAACAACAGCAAACAAACATCCGGGTAAAAAGTCATTCATAAATAAATACATGAGAAATCCAACTGACATCAAGCTGTGCATACCACGTAAAAATTGCCTCTTCACGAGGTCCACCTCTGAGAAATTACTGCCGGCCAGGTTAATCAATTAATTTGTTGTACATTTTTTTCTTTCTTTCAACAATTGTTTTTATTAGAACAGCTTACTCCTCTGTCCCCGTCCCTAATAAGCCTTATGGTTTCTGTGGACGTTAAGCACCATGTTTACTTACTTACTCCGCTGTCACCTATCACCCTGTTTTACTCCTATCGTGACTCATCGTGATATCATTATTAACGTGCTTTGTGCTGTGTTGCAGGGTATGACCAGTTGTCAGGCAACAGCAGCAGCAGCAACGGCAACGGCGCCTCCAGCCTCAACTGCCTGTCCCTCATCGTGGAGAGCATCTCCCCCAACAA
>JABMCL010003627.1:842500-847500 GCA_018857735.1 Alviniconcha marisindica
GGGATGATCCTCAGCGTACATTTCAGAGGACATTAAGATCCCATTTTTTTAAACTAACTAATAAACTATAGATCAGCCTTTTCATCTGCTCGTACTGAGGTGACCCTGTGCGGTTAACTGGGCGTGAAAATCCGACAACTGACTAACTAACCAGCTCTCCGTCAGCTTCTTCTTCTCCTCTTACTTCTTTTCTGTCCTTCCGACTGTTCATTTCACTTCGTTTCCCCCCAGCCCTCTTCCAACGAAAAATGACGTCATCCGAGGCAATAACGGTGAAGACATTAAGTGAAAATGGACATTAAGTGGACACGAACAGTGAAGACATTACGTGAAAATGGACATTAAGTGGACACGGACAGTGAAGACATTAAGTGAAAATGGACATTAAGTGGACACGGACAGTGAAGACATTAAGTGAAAATGGACATTAAGTGGACACGAACAGTGAAGACATGAAGTGAAAATGGACGTTAAGTGGACACGAACAGTGAAGACATGAAAAGAAAATGGACATTAAGTGGACACGAACAGTGAAGACATTAAGTGAAAATGGACGTTAAGTGGACACGAACAGTGAAGACATTACGTGAAAATGGACGTTAAGTGGACACGAACATTGAAGACATTAAGTGAAAATGAACATTAAGTGGACACGAACAGTGAAGACAGTCAATACGACGACGACGCCATCGACAACTCAGCAAATTCACCTGTCACACTGACCGCACTGGCATGACGGTCTTTTGTGACTGGAACTGTTTCAGTCAGGAGACGGTCCAGCAGTCTCTTTCTCTCCCTCTTCCTCTCATCTCCCTATCTCGTTCTCTCTCTTTCCCTCTTGCTTCTTTCCCACTCGCCTGCCTCCCTCCCCCCCCCCCCCTCTCTCTCTCTCTCTCTCTCCTCTCTCTCTTCCCTCTCTCTCTCTCTCTCTCTCTCTCTCTCTTCTCTCTCTCACCCCCTCCCTCTGTCTCTCGTTCTCTCTCCCTTTCGCCTCTCACCTCTCTATCTCGATCCCTCTTTCTGCCCCCCCCCTCTCTCTCTCCTCACACCATCTCTCTCCCCCCCTCCTCCCCCCCCTCCCCTCCCCCCCCCCCCCCCCCTCTGTCTCTCGTTCTCTCTCCCTTTAGCCCCCTCACCTCTCTATCTCGATCCCTCTTTCTGCCCCCCCCCCCCCCCTCTCTCCACCCCTCTCTCACCTCCCTCTCTCTCGTTCTCTCTCTCTTTCGCCTCTCACTCTCTATCTCGATCCCTCTTTCTGCCCCCCCCCCCCCTCTCTCTCTCTCTCCCCCCTCTCTCCCACCCTCCCCCTGTCCCCTCGTGTTTCTCTCTCTTTCGCCTCTCACCTCTCTATCTCGATCCCTCTTTCTGCCCCCCCCCCCCCTCTCTCTCCCCCCCTCTCTCTCCCCCCTTCCCCTCCCCCCCCCCTCTCTCCCCCTCCCTCTGTCTCTCTTCTCTCTCCCTTTAGCCTCTCACCTCTCTATCTCGATCCCTCTTTCCCGCCCCCCCCCCCCTCTCTCTCTCCCCCATCTCTCTCCCCCCTCTCCCCCCCCCTCCTCCCCCTCCCCCCCCCCCCCTGCCCCCTTTTTGTTTTCTCCCCCCTCCCCCCCCCTTTCCCCCCCCCCCCCCCCTCTCACCTCTCTATCTCGATCCCTCTTTCTGCCCCCCCCCCCCCCCCGCATTTTCTCTCTCACCCCCCTCTCTCTCTCACCGCCTCTCTCTCCCCCTCCCTCTGTCCTCCCTTCTCTCTCCCTTTCGCCTCTCACCTCTCTATCTCGATCCTCTTTCTGCCCCCCCCCCCCCCACCCCCGCCAACCCCCTCTCCTTTCTGTCTGCCTCTCCTCGGAGCGATTAACCCTTCACCCCCTCAGCGCCTCTTTCAACTTCTCTACTCACTAAAAGCCGGGCCCGTCGCTATTTACTCCTGCACTGGGAGCCCCACCCCCTCCTAGCACTCGATTTTTTTTTTTTTTTTTTTTTTGCTTTCCACCCTTTCGCTCGAATCTCTTTTCTTTTGCAGCGTAATCGAAAACAGGCCGGAGTTTGACAAGCGAATCGCCTTTATCAGCCTGCTTTCGTCACTCTATCCATCTCTCCCACCGCTCTCAGGAATTGTTTTCTGGCAATCGGGAAGTCTTTTATCGTAGAGGTGTTATATTTAGGTACCCCGTTAGTATTGTGGGAAGCGCAGAGACTTGTTTCCTCCTCCTTTTTTTTCTTTTTTTTTTTGGGGGGGGGGGGGGGGGGGGGGGGGGGGTAGGTGTGGGGAGGGGGGGGGGAAGGGGAAGGGGGGCGAATCGAAATTAGAATTGAAAGAAGAAGATGTTATATCAGTTAATTCCAGAACGGCCTAGACTAATTTTGTTCCTTTTCCATTTCGGGTTTTTGACAATTTCGCGGAACACTGTGAAATATTTAGGTATCCCGTTAGTATTGCTTCCTAATTCCCCCCCCCCCCCCTCCCCCCCCCCCCCCCCCCCCCCGCCCCATCCCCCACCCCATACACACGGCCGTATTTTACAAATGCCACAGTGACAATACATACACTACTACCATTATGAGAACTAAAGCTGATGGCTTCATTCCCCGTCAGATAAACGCTCCTACCACGCTTCCTCTCGTCTTGCTGGTACTGAGAAGAGAAATGATAATAATAATAATGTACTGTTTTATGGGCTATTTCCCCAAATTGGACCACATAGCCCATCACAAAGCGAAGAACAAAACAGTCAAAACAAACTTCCGCGAGCATGCACACACACACACACACACACACACACACACACACACACACACACACACACACACACACACACACACACACACACACACACACACTTTTTTTATTTTGATAAAACATGAACATTGCATCAGTCAGTGTTCGCAGTACCCCCGGGTCACTACGGGGAACGAGCCTTGAAAGAAGACACAGAGAGAAAGCGCAAAATATCCAAACACACATAAGGTGTGTGTGTGTGTGTGTGTGTGTGTGTGTGTGTGTGTGTGTGTGTGTGGTGTGTGTGTGTGTGTGTGTGTGTGTGTGTGTGTGTGTGTGTGTGTGTGTGTGTGTGTGTGTGGATGTTTTGTACACCACTGCACAAACACAAACACACACACACACACACACATACACACACACACACACACACACACACACACACACACACACACACACACACACACACACACACACACACACACACACACACACCACACCACATGTGTGAATAAGTCAGTCAGTCAATAGATTTTAAAATACTCATGCTGTTCTGCACCTCCTCCTTCCCCATACCTACAACCCAGCCACCGACTCCCACCCCCACTCCTCCGTCACCACCACCACCACCAAAAAATAAAACGCTGTTTATTAGGACAAAACACAACATGCGAATCTTCGGGGTAATCCCCTTTATCAAGCTACAAAACGACACTTAAACAACAGTTAAACGGTGAAAAAAGGTGAAAAATAAAACGAAGAGCTAAGACACTTTTTTGTTTGTTTGTTTGTTTGGTTGGTTGGTTGGTTGGTTGGTTGAGCTGTTGTTTTCCTGTCCAGTGCTTGGAGGAATGTTGGCATGACAATGACAGATATGTGTCATAGCTCTCCATCTCATTTTTCATCGTTTTTCACTGTATAACTGTTGATTAAGTGTCGTTTTGTAGCTTGATAAAGGGGATTACCCAGAAAATTCGTATGTTGTGTTTTGTCCTAATAAATTGCGTTCTTTGGAACCTTTTATGTGTTAGAACATTAGCAGTCTCAGATTTTAGGGGAAATCTAACTGAAGTAAAGCAAAAATGCAGACATACACGTAAACAAAAAGAAAGAAAGAAAAAAGGACCAACAGACAAAAAAACAAAAACAAACAAATAATTAATAAAAAAAAAATTTTAAAAAAGAGAGAGAGAATTAAAATACCAGTATTTGTCCCCCGTCATCTCAGGACTGGAAGAAGAAAACAGCAGGAAGAAAAAAAGAGCGGGGAGGGGAGAGAGACACACAGACAGACAGAGACTGGAGAGACACAGGACAGTGTGAGACAGACATTGCCGACAGAACCGAGAATGACTGAGACAGAAAGGGTGGAATGGCGGAGGAGAGGGAAAAAAGAACAACAGGGAGAAAAACAGAGTGGCGGGGAGGAGGGGGGTGGAGAAAGGAGGGGAGAGAGACACACAGACAGACAGAGACAGAGAGAGACACAGGACAGTGTGAGACAGACACTGCCGACACGAACCGAAAATGACTGAGACAGAAAGGGTGCAATGGCGGCAGAGAAGACGAGGAAGAAAGGCCGGGATGAAGGGGTGGAAGTCAAAATCAAAACGTTGAAAAACTAGGGTGGGTTTGTGTGTGTGGGGGGTGGGGGGGGGGGGGGGGGGGGGGGGGGGGGGGAGAGAAATCAACAAGGCAAAAGGAAGAAAGAGGACAGGCGGAAGCAATGACAGAAGAAAGAATAAAATAACTGGCATAGCATTCCGCTCGACCGCAGCGCCAATAGAGGAGGCGCTGCCACGGAACTGCCACAGCCAATCAGCGCCTGTCTTTCTATACACTTTGTTCATTTCGTTTCTTTGTCTCCGTCACAAAAACGACGGCCGGGAGTTCGGTGGGAATAGAGGGCGGAGGGGGTGGTGGTGGTGGTGACGGAGGAGTGGGGGTGGGAGTCGGTGGCTGGGTTGTAGGTATGGAGAAGGAGGAGGTGCAGAACAGCATGAGTATTTTAAAATCTATTGACTGACTGACTGACTTATTCACACTTGTGGTGTGGTGTGTGTGTGTGTGTGTGTGTGTGTGTGTGTGTGTGGTGTGTGTGTGTGTGTGTTGTGTGTGTGTTTGTTGTGTGTGTGTGTGTTGTGTTTGTGTTGGGGCAGGTGTACAAACACACACACACACACCCACACACACACACACACACACACACACATACACACACAACACACACACACACACACACACACACACACACACACACACACACACACTGACACACACACACACA